>JAUBWS010054100.1:0-17162 GCA_032270445.1 Darlingtonia californica
CCCCCCCCCCCCCCCCCCCCCCCCCCCCCCCTTCCAGCTACAGTATACCTAAAGTACTTCCACCTCTGCTACTATCATTCTTTCTTCATACACTCACTCTGACATATCTAGAGTCTCTTTTTAAGGATTGAATGTAACAACCTATCTTTTCCCTTGATTTTACATAAAAGTCACACGAACATAGCGTCCATTATATTTTTGAGCAAAAGAAAATTTGAATGGACAAACCTTTTCGTCGGACAAAATTTTCGTCACTTTCCGAAATTATTGTGTAAAACTATGCCTCATTACAAAAGCATCCGACAAAGCAGTTTTGCAAAAATCTGTTCAAGAACATAAAGAAAGAAGAGATATTTTGTGTTTTAGGCTCCTGATTTTTTATGTATTCGATTCAAGTTTTAGTTTTCTGAGGCGATTTGATGTCTGCTGGATTTTTTGAATGTCCTGTCCTAAAAAGAACAGGATATTTCTTTTGTTTCCGGCTCCTGGGATTTTACTTTTTTGGAGAAAAATGTTAGTTTCCTATATTTTTGAGTTGTTCTAAGACCATTTGACTTTGACTAGATCTTTATTTTAAAGTTGCCTCCCTGGAAAAAAAGAACAGATATTTTGTATTTTTAAGGCTCGTTGGATGCTTCTGTCAGTATAAGAATCAGGATCGCTTTTGCTGATTGATACTCTGGTTATTCTTTTAGGATTGTCCACACTGGAACTGAGTTTGTTGGTTGCTGCCAAGCATGTCTTCGATCGTCGAGAAGGTCAACCATTCAATTATGAGATGGTTTATAATGGTAAGTATCATTTTAATAGTACAAAACTTACTCATAAAATAATCTCGTCTAGATGTTTTTATGATAGAGGGGAGGAAAAATCACTTCAAAAAATCTCGTACACTTGTCCGAAAAAAGCTCTAAAAATCCCACGAATCACTTTAATTCTTTCAATAAATCTTACAATTCTAAACACCCAGAAAACTAAAAAGAACTTCATAAATCCCAAAGAAATCTCATAAATCTGAAATAAATCTTTCCCAATTCTTTGCCAAAAGAATCTTTACATGCTAAAAAATCCAAAAAAGTCTTTCAATCTTTTAAGCAGTATTTGGTAGTGATTGCCCCTCCTTTCTGGTTACTGAGTTAATATATTAAAATTTAAAGATTTCTCTTAGTATACGTACAAAGATTTAGATTATATTCTACACATGCCTATTTAAAAGTGTATTAGCACGTAATATTTAAAATAGAAAAAAATATTTAAAATATTTAAAACCAAAACTGATGGAGAGTCTAATAAGTCAGTAGACGAAGCGCACACCGTATACTAGATTTCGATTTTCCACGCAGTCTCAGAAATATTAAAAGCGAAAGGACTTCGTTGACTTTTATGCTGTCATTGCTCCTTCTAAATCCCTCTGTCTTGTATTTTAGAATATGAAAACTTTCTTAAACGACGTTTATCCGGCATGCAGAACTATAACAAAGCTGTGGCGTACAAAGCATACGAACACTTACTCTCCTTAGAACTACTTATGTGTACAGAGTCGATATCACAGAATAATTCGTGTAAAGAGTTTAAACCAATGACATTACTGATAGAGCCGTCTCAAATTAAGGAGATTGTGCATAAATATCCAGAGTGTCCAACAGAGCTGCGGCAGTGGGTCGATAGCATGTTTGCGACATAGGTTAGAAAGAGATTGTGATCGGCTGAATGGTTTTACGAATATTCAGATTCTTTGGCTTAGAATGCAGACCACCAGAATATCGAGCGATTGCAGTGATCTCAACCGATAATTTAGTCTCTTTACGGACAAAAAGCTAGCGATTCGGTCGCAAAGTCAATGGCTTAAAAGATATGTGGGAATAGAGTTCATAGATATTCGAATGGCGAATCTGAAAGAAGAACTACATTTTGCAAGAAACTAAGAAGATCGAATTTCATTAAGTATCGAGCGTCATTAAATACATTGTAATTCGGGCTCGACGACAAATCGTGAAAAATATCTAGCAGCTAACATATTTTTCAATTATTAATTTCGTGGGTTAAAAAGGACGAAAGCATTTGGTATTTTTTCACTTTAAACTAGAGAAAGGATTTTTTACCTACCTCAAGTAGTAATTATTTATAAAAAAAATTTGTTTTGCGAGCGGGAGATTTTTTGTGTGAATCAAGCCAATACTAAAACATTTGCAGGGTTTATTTTTACGAGTCGGGTAAGCATTGATACTTAAAGACGTTGAAACAAATGACAAATTAGGTTAATTTCAAAATACAATTTGACCGTTTTGATTTGTTTTCTACGAATTGTAAACTTTAGAACGATTTGCGGGACTAAATTTTGCGAATCAGGCTCGTTAAAATTATTTTGCTGGATTTGTTTTTGCGGAAACTTATTCGGTAATCCGTAATACGTTTATGGTTTTCTAGATTACTTATAAGGCTGGATTTCCACTGACTTTGATCAGTTCGGATCTGGTTTCCACTTATTTGTAACTGGTGGTATAAACTTTTAAACATACATGGCTGCCACACGTTACAATACACTCATTTTTCATTGGTTTAAAAGTGATCCGATCCTGCTGATCCAGAGAAAAGTTGAAAGTTTTTCAACTTTTTTCCCGCCTCGGAAAATATGAATACATTCTACACATGGGCGGGTCAAAACCCGATCAGATCCGCGGATCCGGTCAGAACCAAGTAAGTGGAAATCCAGATTTAGAAGGGAGAAATTTAAAAAGAAAAACGCTTCGATAGAATGTAGGTTTTGTAATTTTTTTTGTGGATCTTTTTAAAGAAAATACAGATATATATTTAAACATTTCAGACCACCAGGAAGAACTAATTTTACAAATCTCTTATTTTCTCTTTCCAAAATAAATTGAAATAACGTCATTTTTGGTATTTTTACGAATACTTGTGACTACATTATCCCGTGTGTTTTACCGTCATCAATATTAAACACCTTATTCGTACATTTATGATATATTATATGAAATTCTCTATGGATTCATATACTAATGTCGATTTTGGAGCAGATTTAGTCAACTATGCTGTGCTGAAAAGTAGCTAATGCAGCAAATTAAACTCTACTACATTTATTTACTCAATAAAAATCCTTTTTTGTTGTTTTCATTGTCAATTAAAAGAAGTCACTCCACTTTAGTTTTCTCTCTGCCATCATCCATTTTGTTTTTTGATTTTTCCTCAATTAAATGAGCGCCCATCATCCGTTGTTGATCCCTCATATTCGGCAATAGGTACTGCCCGCAATTTCCCTGCGTAAATATCATCATATTTGAAGACGCCTGTGACGGCTCTTTCTTTAACTTAGGGTAGACCCAGACAGCACAGGCTGACAAGAAGGCTGCCACGCCAACAATGGCTATTACTTCTACCAAAACCATGGTCTATTTGTATTTGTAGATAAAAAATGAAAATAATGTTTCACTGCTTCTGAACTATTATCTATAATTTCCTCTTCATCCCAACAAATAATCAGTTTAATGAGGCATCTAAGACCTCACATGATAAAACGATCTTATGAAATGATAGAAGGCTTTACTCCAACATGTAAACCATTATTTAAAAATAGCTTTCCCTACGTAAACTGAAGAAAAACAACCTTATTCATTGAATACTGAATGTAAATTCAACAAGGATTGCCTTTCATAACTAATTCATAATATTTGATTAAACATTTTATGTTTTTGAAGAACCCGTACTCGAATAAGTGGGGTTCAGAAATTATTAATTTCAAATGCAAATATTCATACCATACCATTGATTTTGCAAAAACACTCAATATAAATCAAAACAAAATGATATTTTCAAATATGAATTATGATGTCAAAATACTTACAAAAAATGAATTAAACAAATTAATTATGCACATCTACTTTAAAGTCAGAAACTTTCGCTGGAAGAAACTTTCGCCGTTTCGCGTTTTTTGACACTTTCCGCAAAAGTTTTTTCCTCGAAATCTTTTGAAAATTTGTCAACCGCAAAATATCTGAAAATGCCTATTTTACAACATTTCGCAGTTATTCGTCATTCTATTTCATTTGTTGTGCAAATATATCAAAAAAAATCTGTTATCCGCGGAAGTTTAATTCCCGCGAAACATATCAAAATCGGTCATCCGCGAAAGTATATTCCCGCGAAATACTAAAATACTAAAAAACAGGTTTCTCAAATTCTCAAAATAAAGTTCGCAAAAAAAATGTGCCGTGACGCAAGTTATTAATAATAAATGTGAGCACTGTGGAAAAGCTCGGACAACGATGACGTCAAGAAAGCTTTCCGTCTAAAATTGTTTCCGGAATTATAAATTTCAATACAGGATACCAATCTCAAAACAACGACGACGAAAATCTGAGATTCCTCTCTAACTTCTTTTCGCGCTTGAAGCTATTCCACGCCACCTTCCGCTCGCTCATGGTGGTAATAATTAATAAATGTAATGTATATAGTTTTCTAGATCACCTGTTAGGCTAGAGTTCCACTTATTTGGATCAGGCCGGATCGAAGAAGGGTGGATCTATAGTCCGGTCTGTTTTGATTGAAGATTGATTTCCTCTTATCCACACCGGGTGGTATAAACATTTAAAAATATGTGGCTGCCACACGTGACAATACACTTATTTTTCATTGGTTTAAAAGGGATCCAATCCTGCCAAGGGCCACTTTTATAATTATTTCTATTATGCAAAGTAACATCTCTGATAGAATATCATTGTATTAAAATGATGCTTAACACGTTCACTGCCAACTTAAATTATACTCGTTATTATTTCAGGGTCAAACTACCGAACTCCAAAATGCTAACTTCTGAATTAAAATGCCTCCCTTTTGCTTGCATGTCATTTTGGCATCCACGTAAAAATTTCTATCGATTGATATACTCATTTGACCATTTTGGAGCACATTTAGTCATTTAACAGTCCATGGAACTTTCAGAATACGAAATTTATGGTGCAATTTATGTAATACACTCTCCAAGGGAGACAATGGATTAAGGTACTGTCTTTGGTAATTTACTAGCATAAATTTTCGCAAGCTGGAAATTTTGATTTAACCAATTCAAAAAAAAAAACATTTAACGAGAGCTCCATCAATAGTAAAACAGTCAATACTGTTGTGACGATTGGAATATCATAATGGTTATTCTATAATAGATTATTTAGACCCTCAGACCCCTTCCGTATGAAGAGTCTAGGCAACTAGGCTGTGCTAAAAAGTAGCTAGGTCAGCAGATCAATGATTCAAATTAAACTTTACTATATTGTTTTTGGACAGACAAACACTTATTTACTCAATAAAAATCCTTTTATGTTGTTTTCATTGTCAATTAAAGAAGTCACTCCGTTTTAGTTTTTTCTCCGCCATCATCCATTTCGCCTTTTGATTTTTCCTCCCTCAAATGAGGGCTTATCATCAGTTGTTGATCCCTCATATTCGGCAAAATGTACTGTCCGCAATTTCCCTGCGTAAATATCATCATGCTTGAAGACGCCACTGACGGCTCTTCCGTTAGCTTGGGGTGGAGCCAGACAGCACAGGCTGACAAGAAACCTGCCACGCTAACAACGGCTATAACTTCCACCAAAACCATGGTCTATTCGTATTTATCTGTAGATAAAAGCTTAAAATAATGTTTTACTGCTTCTTGACTATTATCTATAATTTCCTCTTCGTCCTAATGAATACATTAGTTTAATGAGGCGTCTAAAACTTCCTCACATGATAAAACGATCTTGTCACATGATAGAAGGCTTAACATGTGCAACGACTATCTAAAAATAGCTTTCCACGTAAACTTTTCAAAAATGAAGGAAAAACAACCTATGGTTATATTAATTAATTGAATACTGAATATAAATTCAGCAAGGATTGTCGTATTCGAATATGTGTGGCTCAGAAATTATTAATTTCACGTGCAAATATCTATACAATTTGATCAGACACTTAATGAAGCATATTTTTCATTCATCAGTCTCTTTCATCTAGGCTATTGCCATAGTAGTTTGCGCATGCGCGTTAGATTTGTGCACTGATTCAATTGGGAATTTCAAAACCTTTCTATAATATGCGGAATTGAAGATTGCGAATTCGTTGAAAAAGCGACACCAAAAATGACCAAATTTACCCTCTATGGTGCCAATTGTTTAAATTTGTGGGTCAAAAAAATCGTATAAATTTCAGACAATAACACGAAAGTGCACGTCACTTAGGACAGCGTTGTCATAGAACGGCATGAAAACGAGGCGGGGCTTGATAATCTCGGGAAATGTTTATCGTACGGGAATCAAATTTCCCGGTTGACCCAACTACAATCAGCTGCAAAAATTGTGGAATTATTGCACTTTTTAAAGCCCCCTTTCCCCCAAAACAATGTTGGGGTTCTGAATGAGCTTGAAACGCTGTCTTTTCTTCTGAATTCAACTTTGAAGTGGGGGAAAAGGGGAAAAATCATCCAGTTCCATTTTATTTTGCAGCTGATTGTAGGACACCCTCCAGCGCTGTGAAGAACTTGAGCCACTTTCGTTCATTTCCGGAGATTTAATTACCCCGTTACCGCAAAATCCTTTAAATTTTAAATTTGTTCCCTGCGAAGATTTAGTTTCTCAGTATTCGGAAAACCGAGACTTAGAACCAGGAATGCATTATGGGCTCTGAGAAGTTAACGTATGGGAAGTGAAGTATTCAGTAAATAATTCAAATATGTTTCTCAACAATATATTCTGATGTCCTGTGTTCTGTATATCTGCAAACAGTCACATACGCTGTACTCATCTTCATAACTGTCCCAGTGGGCAAAATTAGTAAAAACCCAATGTGGTGAAGTGTTTTTGTTTTTTAACCGGCACGCAAAGAAAACAGAAAAAGAAAACACTCCTCCACATGGGTTTTTTACGATTTTGCCCACTGTGATAATTGTTGTTGGGAAAAGTTTTAAGTGATGCCTTATAACAAAAGACTATTGTTCAAGAACAATAGAAAGCCTGAAATTCGCGAAAATTAGTTCTCGCGAAAATTAATGCCCTTAAGTTAAGGTCGCGGAGCTCCTAGGTCACTATCCAATATGTCAAATTTGGACTATTTTAGGATACATTATATACATGAAATGGGAATCTAAAGATAAATATTGCTATTTTTGTCTATATTCTGTTGATTTCAACATTTCAACCTGAAGAAATTGGGCCATAAAATTTGATTTATCAAATTGTCCTTCTAAGGTACTATCAAAAATGATCTAGCTTGTAGGGTTTTCATTACTGATTTCTTTCTAATATCAAATTGAGGAGAAAAGAGAAAACGCTTTGCTGAAAAAGCTCGTAGACCTTAACTCATACCAAAGGTTTGAAAAAAATATGAGGTTTGAGATACATATCAGGCCGAAATTTAATCTAGCCTGCAGTGTAATTAAGGTGCTCTTCTTATCAAAACGAGGAAAATTCATGGCGAAAATAATCTTCATTTTCCTAGCATGCTCTAAATTTTTCGGCCTGTGAAGCCTTATGCAAATATAAGTTTAAGTAGGACATCAGAGGAAAAGGGGGTTTGAAATGGTTGAGACTAAACAAAAAATCGGCTATACTTGTAATGTATTTTTTAATATTTGTATTGTCATTTCTATTTTAAATTTAGTTCAGAATTCAAATTCTCATTGAGATTCAAAGTATTGATATCAAAAATATAGATATTTTGCATTATGATCTTTTATCCGTAAATCAGATAGCAATATGTTACTGTGTATCAATAGACGACTACTGAAAGTCACTAGAACTCCGAAAAACTCTTCTCACGCAGAGGCAACTTTCTGAGATGGTGCTGGGGTGATAGCTTTTTGTGTCGGTTTAGGTGGATTGAGTTTGCCACAAATACGCCATCTTCCGTACGGGTCAGTTAAATGTCTTTCGAAAACAACATAATCGACTACTTTCTTTGGTCGCTTCGCATCACCCGTTATAGTTCGGTTGTAACGATCTCTAATCGCAAGAATCTGGAACAAAAAAAGAAAAATCTAAGTGTCGAATTTACCTTATCCTCGCTCGATTTTCTCGGCGTTACTTTAGCCTGGTCTTTTGCCGTGTCTAACTTAATTCTACCGACTTGTTCATAAGAAAATATCGCTCTGTTAATTACACTATAATGGCTTATCAATTATAAGTGCAGTCTTGTAGAATTAAATTAGACAAGATAGAAACTAGGCGTCTAAAATGACGCTTAGAAAATGGTGAGATTTTCTAAACAATTTAATGTCTTTTATACTTCAAAACCAGTTAGAGAATTCAAAGATGAAGAGCAAAATGCCTAAAGTGGACTACTCTATTGACTCGTTCGTGGACCGTATTTCATACGTTTTTACCAAATTCTCTTCGCAAAACTAAACTTACGAAAATGACAATTCTTGTGGAAACTTTTAAAACTAAGAAAAAAAATTCAGAAACATTTCCCAGTCGCAAATCAAAACCTTCACGCGCGTTAAAGTTACTCATCGTAAAGATGATCACTTAAACATCACAGTCTTTGATGATGTGGAGGTTCTATCTTTTCTACTTTCGTTATTCAACATAATGACACATTGACGTAATTTGCGCAGTTGATTTTTCAAATTTATGCGTACAAAAGATACCCAGTTTTCTGCAATTCAACAGAGCTGTCAACAAAAGATCCTATGCTCGGCGTAGGCCTCAGTCGCAAATACACTTTCTTGACAGTTAGTATACAAATTCTTATGATGCCTTACGGGGATAAATTACACATTCAAATCAGACTTTGTATTTGTGAGGGTTTATGGGAAAAGGGGGCGTAAAGCCAACCATGATTTACTTGTTTAACTCTCAAAATCACGAAAAACGTCTGCGAAGGAGGTCATTTCTATTTAAATAGAAAAACACTCCTCCACAGACGTTTTTTTGTGATTTTGCAAAGGGGCGGAGTATGATCACGGTAAAAATGACCTAGCCTCCTTTTCCCGTAGACCATCACATTTATACCTGTTCAGTGTGCATACGAACAGTAACTTGAGCAAATAAATTATCTTTCTCGAAGACAGATGCAACTCTTGCATGAACAACTTTTGGGCGATCAACCTCCTGCACGAATCTCCAGTATAATTTTTTCGATGGGTCCGCAAATTGTCCTTTTAATGCCTGCCAAAATAATTTTTATAATTTAAAACATAGCACTAAATCGGGTGCAATTTAAATCCGGGGAGAAGATACTGAACCTTTGGAACATATGGGCACATGTTGCTTAAAAAAAGATTTTCTAGCTTCTAAGTTCCTCAAAGGATCTCGAAAACTGCAAATGTCCAGTTTCAGCCATTTACGGGTCACAAAACTTCAAAAAATGCCGATCATAGTCCTCGTAAGGTAAGGATTTCAACCCAGAGCGGCCACTAAGGTCAGTTACACTCTCTCCCTTGGGGAGTTTATTCTGGCACATATGTTCTCCTGTTGTGATACGATCGCTTTAAAAATTACGGTTTCACCTACCCTGATAGTCATTAACGTAGCGTGCTCTTTCATTGCTGTTTCACTGCGTCTGAAATCATATAATATCATTATCAATACAACCGCTCGAAGGAGTGGTCTCAATACCATCTTATAATGATTGAATTTCAACCATCTCCCTTTATATAACTTCTCCTTGTGGATGACTGATTGCTTGTTCATAGTTCGCAAGCTTAGAGAATCACAAATCCTTCGTCAAAGATTTTTGCATCTCTTCTAAGAACAATACAATCATGAGACAGGGTGTGGTTGAAAGTTGAAATCCAGGTATTTATCACTCCAACTTTTACAAATTTGTGACAAATTCAAAGATGAAGATAGCTTTCAATAACCTTAAAAATGACTGTTGAATCGTTCAAGGAATCCAAAAAATGACTTTCACTACACAAGTTAGCCCATAATTTGCTATACACAAGAATAATTTGGTAACTGAGAATGGATGATTCTGCGTAATTCGCTTCATTTAGTTGAAAGGGAGTTGAAAGGGACTAGAAATTTATGGGGGAACACCTTATAAGGACAGTAAAACTGTAGCTTTTTGTAGAAAGCAAACGCTCACAACCCCTCATGTTAGATCAAAGCCCTGAACACTACCTTGAAAGTAATTATATTAAACTCCCACCCCTACCAAAAAACATCTTGCAGATTTGCTCGGAATGTTAAGTCATTATTTTTTTGTTATGGAACAGTCAAAAAAGAACTACTAACCTATCCAGATTTTGAAGAGTGTTGTTGACCTCTATAAATTTCTGTTGAGCCAATTTCGAGAAATCCACCACTCTAAAAGGTTTCGCTTTCCTTTTGATCATAGCGATCCTGGATGCGAAAAAAAATTGATAAAGACAAACAGATGGAATGTTCTTGACTCTTTCAGAAGATATCTTTAATGGGGACTACTTTTCACTGGTATCAAATTTCGCTGATTCCAGAAGATCCTGTCATCCGCGATACTTTTATTCAATCGATTGTTATTTTTAGTATATTAGTTCCATTGCTTTTATTTCGCCAGCTACTTCAACTGTAAAACTTACCTAATCTGTCACCCACTAAAATAACTTTCAATGAAATTTAAGTTTTCAGCCATCCTGCGATAATCAATGTCGAAGAAAATTGGTACCCTCAAGTTGAATCAACTCAAATGAATTCCCAGTGGGAAAAATTAGTAAAGGCTCTATGTGGAGGAGTGTTTCTTTTTAATCTGAAAAAATCCAGCAATCCTGCGTGCTGTTTAAAAAGAAAACACTCCTCCACATGGGTTTTACAACATGTTACACTTACGCATATGTTGAAAGTAAAGTAGCTTTTAATGCTTCCCATCGTTGAGATATACCCTGAACCAATAGAAAAGTAACGAATTATGATACTAAATACCTCGTAATTCGCATCGGAAAATCGAGAGTTTCCGATATAATCTTCTCGTAACTTTTATTTGAAGTACTTTTTCCATTGCTTTATTTTGACTCAAGAACAGTTTACGAAAAAAAATCAGTTTAACAAAACAGAGATTTAGAACGAAAAAAATAGTATTGAAAAGAACATTATATATAAATGGCAAAGTAAAAATATTCTTGGCTGAGAACTACCGAGAAGCTATTTTATATTTTTCCTCATCATTTATTTTATTAACTTTTTTTCCTGCACTGGGAGGGCAGATATTCGAAGGTCATTTTTTTGAGTCTGACCTAAGTATTAAACAAATTCAACAGATAAGTCATTACCAGTGGTGTTACAAAAAGACTTTTCTTCTTCAACGGAATGTAACTACTGAAAATTTGATCTAAAGATAAAAAAATGAAATGTTTGGTCATACAAGAAAAACTTGATGTATTAAGAATATTTTAAAATCTACTTTAATTAGAAGAGACAGGAAGAGAAATTTTTCGCAATTTTTAGCCTTTTTCGAGAAAATGAATCTTGCAAAATATGTCAAATCAATTAACGAAAAGTAATCTGCGCGAAATTTTTTGAAAGGCTGCCACATCAAAAATTTCTCCGTTTAATAAGTTTATTGACCTTGGTTCGTGCCCGAATATAACAGAAGGACAAAATAGAATGGTCGAGGAATAAAAGACAGACTTAAAGACAAACTTGTATATACGTATCTTTATCACGTAGACAAATCATGAAAATCAATAGAGTGCCAAATACTTTTAACAATGGTATTAAATGTTTCAAAACGCCAATTCGCAAAAATAAATGCAAAACATTTCAAACGAAAAAGGTCTCTTGCGTTTTTGTCTCTAATCAAAATATGTAACACTGAAATTACAAAAATATGAAATAAAGATAGTTATTTAAGTAATACTTGTGCCGTCAATTTTAGTCCCCATATCTCCAGGAAGCGGTACATTTCGTTCTCTTTCAGATGGAGCTGGGTTCAACTTTTCGGCCAACTTTTCTAGTCGGGCTACTCCATCTTCTTTTGGGAATTTGGAATTCCATTTTGCTTTATAACGTTTGGTATTGTTAGCATCTACACACACACATTTTTCGATGTTTCTTAGCAGGAACAAGGTATGCTAGAAAATGAAAAAAAAGGTCTAGTTACATTTCCATAATAACGACAAACAACACAATCTAGATTGTTAGTAACTAAGCAAAGATGTAAACGGTGTAAAAGCAATTTTATTTTAACAAACTTTCATTTGGTAGCCCTACCTTTAAGAAATTAGTTAATTAGTTTTTGCTATTAGGGCATCTAATGGGAAAAATGCGGAATTTTCCCGAGCAACTATCAAACAACTGAGTGATAGAGGAAGGCTGATATTAAGTAGTATGCCGTTATATATTTCGTATTTGGTGTTTTAACTACAGTAGTTGCCCAAAAATATAAAAACTTAAAAAACTGCGCAGTTTATATTTGTGAAAGGTTTATAAACGGTATGCAGAGCTTTTTTTTGTGATTGACTCATCCCAACAGTATTTTGCGGATCACATTTTTGCGATTTTTTATTTCGCAACAAATCATAATCGCAAAAATTTATTACTTAATAAGGTAAGTCATTTTTCTACCATTTCCTACAAATTAAATCCCTTTGGAGTCCCAAGTCAGAAACATTATCATACCATCTATTTATATTTTTAAACTTTATTTAACGTCGATATAAAAAACAGAGATACATAGCTTTCTAATAAACTTATTAGGAGGTAATAAAAACGACTTTAGAAACATTGATAAAATCTAAAAATCTAAAAGCAAAGGGTTAAACCGATTGGGTGGACGTAGGTGGCACAGAGACATTCATACAGTAAGAGCATTAGCTGGAAAATGTTAGAGGTGTGGTTTTATTTACACCCATATTTGATTAAGAGGTCTGAAATATCAATTTCTTTATGAAGGTAAGGTAGAGAGATAGCATAAAGTTTGTTTCCAGCTTTTGTACAGATTTTGGATATATGTGATTTCAGGTCAAGATTCGAATCTACAGTAACACCAAGAATTTCGACCTCACTAGAGATGGTTCAAAAGATACATAATCTACCGTCACATAAACATTTTCAAAAACATCGAAATTTCTGTGACATATAAACAATAATTTACACTTATCTAGATTTAAGAAAAAAGTTTATTTGAAACCACTCAGAGATACACTTTAGAGATCACTGCAATTGAAGTTTGATTTCGTTTTGATTTACAGAGGCAGCAGAGTTCGCCATGAAGTCCGCACACAAGGAAAATTCAATAGAACTGAATATTCATTAATTGTGGAGTCCAACCCTCATGCTCAATCTCTACACTGGCTATTTACAAAAACAGTAGTAGACCGATTTCAACCTTTAAGTCTCATCATTACCACATGGTCCTATGGATGCTCAATGCAAAGATGTTAGATAAGCATTTATCTAGCGAACACAATACTTTTGACTATTTCGTATTTACTTAGGGAAAACCCCCTTTTTGTAGGCTATTAAAACGTTTGTGGCAGAATTCTCAATTTAAACTTGACAATGTCTTCCATCCCTAAAAAGTTATTTTTCCGTTATTAACGTAGCTGGGAAAGCAAAATTTGTGGCAAAACAACAAAACCTAATCAATTTTTCAACATGACTTTGGAGCACTAATTACAAAATCAACACAGTAAGCTCCCGATAAATCGAACCAACAGGGGACCAAGGAAAACTGTTCCACTTATTAAATATTGTTTTTTTACTTCGAGTTATCGAGGGGCTTTTCATAAGAGGTACTGCGTCAAAGACCAATCAAATGAGTTTGAGTTAACAAAAGTTTGAGTTATCAAGGGTTCTAGTTATCGGGATTCTACTGTATATGTAATTTTTTTTTGATCTTTTTACCTTTGGTTTACCAAGTTCGTTAAATGTGATTCTTGAAAAAGTACATAAAGATAAAAAAACCATATTTCAACTATTGATTTGATTGAAGCCAGCTGTAAATTTCTAGCATTCTACATCTAAAATAAAAACATTACAAGTAAATGCAATTTACTAAGTATAAGATAGCTTTGGGATTACTAAGTCCACAGCCATCTGAATGAGACCTGGTTTTGGCTATTCAACGTACAATAAAACTCGTTTTGCGAAAACTGAAATACCAGCTAAGCAAATCAATTGTGTACAGTACCGCCTGAATGTAACTATACGCGTACGCGCGAGTGACACGCAACTTACGCGCAAAATAACTCTCAAACTGCGAGTCGCTGTACCTTTGTACTAGATTTTCTTTGTTTTTCACGCGCACGAAGTTTAGTTTCGATCTGCGCGTCCTAACAATAGAAATAATTGCTGCAGGATTTCAATTAAACAGGTTATAATTTCTTTGTTTCTACCCGCAAAACAGTAATTGGTACGTGTATGTTTCATTGCAATTAATGATGGACTTTTATATCAGCCTAAAAAAATTACTTTTTATACTGTAGCTTCTGCTAAAATAGTAGCGGGATTCATGGAACCAAGTATATATGTATTACATATTAATTGAAATGAATCAACAAACCACCCACTACTTTTGACTTTCCAACAGCGACAAAAAAAACCGATCGAGTGGGGATAGAACCCATAACTTCTCTACTGACTGGGTTAATCGACCCAGTAATGTCATTACACTAATTTTTAATGATAGGCTCATGTGAGCACATATCCTACAAACCAATGGAATGTCATTGAGATGGCACAGACCATGTATATACAAACTCTATCCAGCCCATTAACTTTGCAGAAATTGTAAAGTCCTCTACATTGGCTGGGGAGAGACACATGCTCAAAAAGTGGCATCCATACTCAAGGTGCCACGCTTAATGTCAAAATAACTGTTACGGAAAAATATGTCCTCCTCCATTTTTATGGTGCTGTTCAATATTTGATTTAGTCTTCTCTATGGTTTAACTTTTTTACAGTTTTTTCATGTGTTCTTTTGTCCTATTGTCTATTCTCTAGTCATTGGTCTCTTGACACTTTAGCCTATTGATTCACTCCATTCTTTCATTTCCCGTTCAGTAAGGTAATCTATATTTAATCACTTTGGATAATTTACTACTCATGTGGTGACTTTACGTGGCTCTATTAGTGGTGGTTTTTACTAGCATTTACTTTATCTTTTGGGCTCTAGTTTACGACGTGTTATTGTACTTATGCACCATAATTTGTATTTATGTATTTTTGTTCAAGGCCATCTTGCATGTTCTTGTAATTGTGATTTGTGAAGGCTGTGTGTTTTATGTATGTACCTGTTGTGCTGGGCTCTTTCCCACAGTTAGTTTATTGTTTGGTCTTAATTCTACACTAGGTTCAGTCAGTTTGGTTTGTCTGCTCAGTTTCCGCGTATCTATTCAAGTGTTGTTTTATTATTTAAGATTTTCAACTTTTGGTTTTTCTTCTTTGTTTTAGCCTTATTTTGGTGTAAAAATAGAGTTGAATTTGAAACCCTAAGAGTTCTTTATGCCCAGCTCTTATAATGACATTAGTTTCAACACACCTTGTCCAGGCTTTGTAAATTGAGGTGTGTGATCGCCCGCCTCCACACACGCCTAAATAATTCTAGACGTGTGAAAAAAGCACTCCTAAATATCTTGAGAAAATCTACCTCTGGAAAATCTATTCCTTCTTGGGTTAAACCCGGCCCAACCTATGTAAGAAACATAAAATGCCCGGACAAGAGATGTTTTAAAAACTTACGCCCAGATAATTTCCTGGCACTGCACGGGCCTTTTATTTCTACATTCTGGTCAGAGCATTGTGAAGATTTACACTAGTCAGATGTCCACAACTATGGTCACAGCGCTGGCGTAATTATAGGACGCATGATAGTAGTTTGTTTGTGTGATTATAGTTTGTATATCATGATGCGCAACAGATGTTTTCTGAAAAAATGTCTTGTAATTGATATTTTAGGGGGCTGTGTAAACAACTTTTGAAACAGACTGAGTATATAAATAGAGCAAAGAATGATTTAAATTGATTTTTGTTTCTTTCAATTTGTACCAGAGATCTTCGTAGAGTTATACTTCTGACATCAAATCATGAACCATAAGATGACAAAGGCACAACTTTTAAAAATGCAGTATGTCCGAAAATTTAAAATAATGACCTGAAGGGCAAATTTTTCACATCAAATTCAATGTCTAATTGACAAAAATAATCATTCTAATAGAAAATGATAGCAACTTTCATAGAAGTTTTCCAAAAATTTATTTGATGACTTTATTTTAAAGTTGACGTGATAATAACTTTGTTGTTATAAAATAATTATAGTAATAGTAAAATTCAGGTGAACGTAGGATTTGAATCTCATCACCACTCTAAGGAAATTTTTTTGGACTTTGTAGATGCTTGAAAAAGATATATATTGAGTTTCTCTCATTTGTTTTTTTATTTTATTTGCAAAGAGTACAAAATAATGGGAAAACTTTAGAATTATACAATATCTTTGATATATAAAGCTCAAAACAAATAGCTATAGTGAATAAGTCACTGACTTTTAAAATTTCATTACTTATCGTAAAACTTAAGAAAATTCTAGTAGAAGGAGCACATATGTGACCTTCCAAGCGATTTGGAGTACATAACTTTTGACCGATAAAGTCATAAGTAATAAGAGACCGATAAATTATTTTGCTTGAACGTTCAATAGCTAAATTTGACCGGTATTTGACTGATAAAAAAGATGACCAATACACAGAACGGTCAAAATCTATGTACTCCAAATCACTTGAAAGGTCACATATATACTGGAAAAACAAATTGAGAAATGAAACAAATTTATATATATAATCTTAAAAACATTGTAATTGTTAATATAGACTACTTTGATTACATTTTACTTTTGCTAAAATTAAAAGCTTGCTCCTGGGAAAGTTGATTAGGGTTGCTTATAAATGTGTTGCTTATGAAATAAAATATGTGTATCGCTAAAAACCGACAAGGCTTCACATCCATCCACAACATGATAACCAACTCAAACAGCCAAATGAACTTTCGGGATCGTATTCTTCCTGAAGAGCGAAGAAGAAAACCCCTGATTTTTCAAACTAGGCTAATACATGATAGAAGTTGAACTGGAAAGTACAAATGTCAAGATATGATGGGACAACTGTTGCGACTCAAGATGATAAAAGATATGTGACGTTCCGAGGGATTTGGAGTACTTTCAATTTCAAGATTTAGCGATTATCGCAAATAGTGATAAAATAT
>JAUBWS010054122.1:0-17145 GCA_032270445.1 Darlingtonia californica
TATAGTTTTCCAAGTCTATCCCAGGAGGTAGTGGGATTGGATTTAACTATCCTCGATATTTCTGTGTTTAAACGTGTCTTTTGCTTTTTTTTCACATTGTTGGTACACAGTAAGGATAAGATTATTACAACTTGGAGTAGGTATTACAAAACTTGTAGCAGGTATTACAAATTAAGGCAATATTTTCAATAACTTCAATATTTTGGGGTTTTAGTAATATTTTCAAGATTTTAGCAATATTTTTAAGGATTTCAATATTTTGGGGTTTTAGTAATATTTTCAACATTTTAGCAATATTTTTAAGGATTTCAAGCTAAGATTTTCTTTCCACTCATTTTTCAGATTGATTTGAGTTTTTTTTAGGAACAACAGCTATACAAATATGAAATTCTGAGTTCAATTAAGCCTCAGATTCGTTTAAAATTTCTATTAAGTTATTAAAAAAGTAATTATTTTTATGTAATTGGATAAGTTAGAAATTGTTTTTGTTAGTTAGTTCATTGTATGAAGATGACTTTTGAATTTGTTTCCAATTTAGGGTTCGCTTACATAAATCGAAATCCTAACAGACCTTTTTATTCAATTCCACTTTTAAACGCATTGCAGTAGCTTAATGTATTGGCAATGCTCCTTTAACACCAGAAAAATTGACATATTAGGGTTTAAGAAAATTTGAAATCAGCAATATTTTTGATGATTTATCAATATTTTTTATCAATTCAAATCAATATGGCAATTAAGATTTTGAAAATTTTGCGCTCCCACCCCTGTAAGGTAAATATTATTACAATTCGGAGAAGCTATTACAAAGTGAGGCAATGATATATTACAACGTGGAACACCACAAGAGGAATAAAGCCAATCATTACGTTAACGGCTAAAACCGTATTAGTTTCTTCGTCATTTTTGAGCAAACAAGGTAGTCCCAATCGTAGGGTTTGGACTAACATAAGTAAGATCTCTTTTCTTTAGGGGGGGGGTCTTAGGCGGATTGTATTTTTCAATCAGACAAGGAGTGGTAATGTGCCTGAAAATGCCGAGCACGTCAAAGGACAAAACATTGTGGAGACTTGAGAAGTGAAAGAGCTGTGTTTTGGGCTGATTGATGAAATATTGAATATCGACGTTGAATTTGATTGAAGTTGCCGATCGTAATATAGTTATTGTGTCGCTAGCTATTAAAGAAGTAGTGTATAAAGAGGTTTAGGTAGGTAAATTTAGCTGGAGTTAGCTCTATGTTTTAGAGTATTACACACATTTTCTTAAAAATACGGACTTGATAGATTTTCACGACTGCGCATTGTGGCCGGTTTGTTGTCAACCCACATCACAGACTGGGGCAGACTGAAAACCTCAATTTTGACTGGCATATGAACACTGTTCATCCCTTTGTTCTGATTTAATGACCTTGAGTTTTAGAGTACTACGCACTTTTTTGTTAACAAAGTTTACCGGTTAAACTTTCAGAAGTATGCTTTGTGGTGGATTTTTTGTCGATACATGGCCAAGACCGGGGCAGTGCGAACGTGTCAATTTTTGACCGGTCGATTTGTAGTCCTTTGATACTAGATCAAAGTGGTAAACAGTTTCATAAATGAGTGGAAAGTTGAAATTTTCGGTTTACGCAGGTCAGTGCAGTGTTTTGAAAACAGACCAACCACCGACGCATGCTCTTTGAATTTATCCGATCTATTTTTAGAAGTGTGTGTAAAACTCTAAATCTCAGTTTTGAAATATCAGATGAAAGTGGTAGACAATTTTCATATATCTGTTAACATTTGGTGTTCTCTGTCTGTGTTGGTTTTCGCCATGTGAAGACATCAGACCGACCACAAGGCGTGTTTTGGAAATTCATCCGGTCCATTCTTTTTAGAAAAATGTGTGGTATAATACTCCATAACTCAAAGTCAAAAAATATCAGATCAAAGCAGTGAACAGCTTTCATATACCATCAGGTAGAATTTGACTGTGTGCTGACAACAAACCAGCCACAAGGCGTGTTCTCAAAATTTACCTGGTCCATTTTTTAGAAAAAATATGTGCCATGTACTCGAAAATTCAAAGTTATAAAATATCAGATAAAGCGGTTTAAAGCAGTTTTCACTTGTACTTATCGTTTAAAATCTGAGGGCGTTAATTTAATGCGTTTTAGTTAAAAAAGACAATTATGCGTGACAGAGCCAGGTGCAATTTGTCGTATAATAGCTTACTTTTTTTGCATGTTTGACAAGAACCTGGTACATATCCAGAATAGTGCACAGGGCGATGTAATATATGGATGATGGACGTTAGGCTGCAAAACCACATTTTAGTTAAGCTTCAGTTTGCTTGTGTTGAGTGATGCGAATATATAAAAAAAAGGGTCGCTACTTCCTTGGACAGTAATTGTAACGGTTATAAGCGTTAACCTGCAACATGATTTTTAAATACAAGGGGTGGTTTTTTTCACAATTTTGAATCACCCGAGTAATTGTTATGAATTGTTTGCATTTAAGGCTGGTTTCTAAAACATAGGTAGTAAGCCGTTACCGGTTGTAGCAGTGCGGCTTGTTTGGCATTTTATAAACCAATCAGCATGACGTTTTAATAACAATTAGAACTCTATGGTTATTTTTATATACTTTTGCACAAAATCGGGAAATTAGTTTTACTATTATTAATTTCTTTCCTGTTGGTAGTAAGTAAAAATAGTTTAAACAAAGCTAAAGAAAACCAATTAATTTTACTATTATTAATTTCTTTCCTGTAGGTAGTAAGTAAAAAAAGTCTAAACAAAACTAATGAAAACCAATTAATTTTACTATTATTGATTTTCTTCCTGTTGGTAGTAAGTCAAAATATTCTAAACAAAACTAATGAAAACCAATTAATTTTACTATTATTAATTTCTTCCCTGTTGGTAGTAAGTAAAAATTGTCAAAACAAAACTAATGAAAACCACCATGGCATAACTGAAATATAAATAATAAGTTATTATGTTATAATAAAATCGCTGCTAGATTAAAATATTAAACGAGAAAATTAAAAATTGGGGTGAGAGGAGATTTGGCAGGTGCAAGTATCGCCTGTCCATACGATTTAAACAGCTTTGACGATTCCACCGACTTTGCTACTTCATAAAAGGCTACCTTTAAAAGCTAGCAAATTCGTACAAAGATTTTTGGGTTTTTATAGGTTCTAATGCTCAAGCTTCCTCCCAAACGGAAAGAGTAAGGAGTAGATTAAGGTACAAACATGTCCCATAAAAACTAGCATTTTATCTGTTTACTACTTTCTAAACTTTTCTTAATAAAATTCTGATATTTTTTGACATGGATAGAAATAATGTCGTCCTTTTTCAACACTGCTTCAAAAGGAGACGAGAAATCTTAGTGAATGCACGTAGCGCCCTATTGTATTCTATTTATAAAGACGCATATGGTTTACAACCGTTTAGTTACTTTGAAAAAATAAATGCTCCGCAAAACCTCTTTGCACCGCCTAGGTTAAGGTAAGATATAATTGCAAATAAATCTTTGATCCACTTTGACTAAGTGGAGCGGTGGCCTAGTGGATCAGGTGTCGAACTTGTGATATGCTGGTTGTGAGTTCGGACCGGCCATTGGGAGAAATCTGTGTCAAAGTGACCTCTCACTGTTAATTTCACCAGGTCATCACGAAGTCGTTAATGTTAAGGTTCAGGTGTTTCAAACCGAAGCGGCTAGTGTGTCCGAGGGGCAGAAAAACCAACCTCAATGGATAGAAACCCCTGATGACGTAAAATTATCGATCACATCACATCACATTTTGCTAATCGAAGCTTTACATGCTCAGAAAAATTTAATTTACAATCTAGATTTACAGCAAGCAAATTTACATATGATTTTAATTGTAAAACTGTGTTATTGAGACAAATCTCAATTTCATTTACCTGGCCTAAGTTTTCACAAGTTTCCCACAAAACATCAGTTGAAACTTTGCTGGATTAGCGGCAATTTAATTTAATTTAACCATTCGAGTGCATTAATAGTCTCAAGTGTTTCAATCACTTCAGCCAACACTTTGGCACAAAACGAGTTATCCATCAGCAAAGTTACAGACGGATGCGTCTTTTATGAATAGAAAAAAAATCAGAAATGTATTAACCCATATTGGTCCAGTGTTATTTTTACGGTCCTTGTTATTTTTACTTACCCCTGGGTAGGCACCAAGGAGCTTCGCGACCCATGCACCAGTGAGCAGTCCCCGGTCATGAAATAGACGCGCTGGCTTTAATGTATACGCTAAGGTCAGTTCCGGCGTCCTCATATCGTCCGGTATGGACAAATATATAGTGGACTTTGTAAATATGATAAATAAAAGAAATTTACGGAGTATTGGCAGCGGAGATGGACTAATGGTAGAGACTACGTCTATGAAACACAGGGTAAAATGTTGCGGTAGGTTCAAGTCTCCGTCAGAGCAAAATTTATCTATTCTATTATCGTTTTTTGGACGGGTTAGGGCTTGGGTTCCTTTTCAAAAAAAAAATATATATATATATATATATATAAAAAAATGAACAAAACTTGTTTTCTTGGCCAGCCTTACTGGTCAGGATTACCAATTCACCCGGAACTACTTTGGCGTACACGTTCTAGCCAGCACCTGAAATAGATGTCCAAAAATAATGGCTTTCTTTAGTGCTTGGTCATGGGGTTAAAAAGTGAAGGCTCCAAAATGGAACCTTGTGGTAACCCGATAGAAAGTAGTAACCAATCACTGAATTTACAGCCAATTTCTACTCTTATCTATTTGATAAATAGCTTTCCAAAATTACTGTCCATATGCTGTGCGTTTGGCATTGATAACTTCATGTGGCGAAAGCTTTAGACAGGTCCATCAACATAACCAACTATACCGCTTCCATTCAAGCTTTTTGCCTTAAAAGCTGTAACAGTGCGTACTTTTGTGTTTACGTTTATTTGTTATGTTTACGAAATCCACAGAATAAACTACTAACTACATACTTGTAATTATAAGCCTGAAATCTCTAATATGTGACGGTTTATGGGAAAAGACATAAAGCCAACAATAATTTACTTGCTTACCTCTCAAAATCATAAAAAACGTCTGCGGAGGAGTGCATTTATATTCAAGCTTATATTTAAATATAAATGCCTCTTCCACAGACGTTTTTAAGTGATTTTGCCAGCGGGTGGAGTATGATCGCGGTAAAAATGAAAAAGCCCCATTTTCTCAAAGACCGTCACATATACTGGCTATCTTCAGTTTTAGTCACACGATTTACTTCGGAGTTATAATATTTTGTATTTATAAAAATATAAAGTTATAAGTTATAATTTATCTGGAAAAGTACAATTTTCAGGAAAGTACTTTATGATATCTGTAACAAATGGATGAATAGTATTAATATAGATTTATTATGTTTATTTGATCACTTAACCCCTCGGCTCAGGCCTTGTTAGGAGTGATCATCAGTTTAAAACAAACTTAAGATTTCAAAATTGTGTTAGGTATGAAGCCACTAGTTTTCGTTGAACAGTCAAGTTTCGTCTTTTCATAAACCTCCGAGGAAGAAAAAAGCTCCTTGAAAATATAGTCTCGAAGGGCAATAGTTGATGTCGCAAAATGCATAAACAAGTTTCCAATTGGATAAAAAATTTGTCTCCCAAAATCAATATTCTTAAACCTATTTCGCCAATATTAATGTCGCAATTACTGTCCTATCTCTGTCTGTACATTATTTCCAGTCAGCTCTTTTCTTTCTTCAAAACTGTCAAGATTCGAAAGTTTATGTTCGCAAAATTCGGTTTAGCTTTTTCACGAAAGTTTATGTAGGAGCAAAGAGAAAAATTTGGCAATTGGTGAAATTTTATTTCCGAGAAAGCTTCTGCACGTAAAATAAGTAAATTATCATTTTTACAGGATAAATACGATAGTAAGGCAAATGCCGTACCAGTTTGTATCCTGAATAGACAACAGTATACTCTCGTTAAAGTGAGTTCCCGGATATGTGGGACTTTCGATAACTGGGACAAAATTTTCTCGGTCCTGTCAACTTCCTAACCTATTTCAGCAAAAAAAATTCGGATAAGTGGGACTTTCGCTAAGTAGGACGTGTTTTCTCGGTCATTTGAACTGAAAACTTCACTCAAATGGGACTATATGGGAACATTTCTCAGTAGTGACCACTTAAATAAAATGCAAATTCAATGACTTTTGATGGAACGCAGTTAAATCTTCAAACATTTACATTTAAAGTTAGTAATTGACAAGAACTTTGTTTTATTGTTTTATATCTTAATCTTAATGTACATGTAAAATCGATAAATTAGGATTTTAACTATATTATTTCAAAGTCCTACTTCCAAGCACGTTCGGTTAACTGGCATATTCGCTAAGTGGGACGGATTGTTTTGGTCCCTTGAAAGTCCCACTTATCGAGACTGAGACTTGGTAGTCTTTCTTTTGAAGTATTTAGTATTTTTCCCGTACGGGTTACTCTTTCGCTAAAATCTTTCTTGCTTATAGCGCGGCTCTCATTTTATAAAAATCTTGAGTCCTTTTGAAAAAAATCTGATCTAGTTTACTAGTCTAGGTCCCAATTAAATACTGCAAAAAATAAACCAACAGGCTAGTTTAGTATTTGAGATAATAACGAAAGTCGACTGTGATCTATAGAATAAAGAAAACTTCAAATTACCTTTTGTCAAATAAAATGTTCAATTGGTATGTTTTAGTAATTTGACCATACTTACAATGTGAAGTGAAATCCAGCTCAATATTATGCCATTTATAAGTGACCTGGTGGGACTCGAACCCACGACCTAGCCTTTCTAGGGCTACCGCTCTACCAAATGAGCTACCGTCGGAGTTGGACGACTCTGCTTGTCGTTAATGTAGTTGATGGAAGTGAAGTTCCCTCTTTAAACTTTACTTCCATCAAGTTCCTGAGTGAGTTCAAATCCATGGTTTGCCATGGACCATTGCTCAGTCGGTAGAGCGGTAGTCCTAGAAAGGGTAGATCGTGGGTTCGGGTCCTACCAGATCCGTAGGTTTTTCTACAGATCTGGCCGCTTATCAATGGTATGGTATCGAACTGGATTTCACTCCAATTGGCATTATTTGGAAAAAAATTTAGATTCTTAAAAAAAACGACTCCATACGACTGGCAAAAATCGCTCGATACATACATCAAGGGGGTCGTTCTGCTCTAAGTAGCTTTATAAAAACAAGTAGACTGTGCTTGAAGTCACAAACTCCTTATTTGTTAACAAAGCCACTTAAAGCGATTTTCGCACGTTCTTTGTTGTTCGCCACGTTTAGAGAAAAAGCAAATCTTTCTATAGGTACAAAAATGATCTTGAAAACATTTACTGTATTGAATGCTGAATAGGGGGCTCAATAATAATCTTCGTCAGACTAATGACCATGGAGTTTTTTTTTATAAAAAATCGATAAGTGGCCCGGTACTAATTGGATGTGTTCGATTTAATTTTGAAAGCAGAAAAGTATCCTATTTCGGTTATTGTATTAATCCCTCTTTCGATTTAATATCCATTTTCAAATTTGATAATATCTGTTAAGGAAAACTTCAAATAAATTTCTCAATAGCTAGATCGTACGGTTTTCAATGCCATCCATTTCGCAGTATTTTCATATTCCTCAGCAACTAAAGCAGTTATTATCTAATCTGAGCGTTCTCTCTTTACAAAAAATTAAGTCCGATTGAAAAAGTATATGCTGGTTTTCCGAGAAATTTGATTCCCGCATAATGTAAAATTTCCGTCATTTTTATTATTATTATTTTATTATCGCTTTTTATTTCATGCATTTCCAACAGAACAGTTCTTTTTGACAAATAACCATTTCCCTTGTACTTTTCCTTTTTTTTGTTCCTTAATAAATTGGAAGTTGTTTAAACATATATTGCAATTTAGGTTCAATGGAGTTTGAACTCTTTGCCATCGTCCATGGTCATTAGCCTGAAAAAATGGTTTCAAACTTAAAAATATTTGTGGCTTTAAAACAACAAGGAAGCAATCCAATAATTCCTATTACTTTGATGTCAAATCAAAAATTCAAAAAATTAAGTTTCATCGCCAACGAATTATATAGGCGAACGTTAAAATCCGCCTCGCGCAGCGCGAGTTAGAGAAAACGTTCGAACTGCCGTTCGAAAAGGCATTCGATTTTATCATGACAACGCGACGGTTTTGGTTGCTATGCAAAAATGGTAGCGTTATTGAAAACAAAAACAAACTTTTTTGAGAGGACGGAGGAAAAGATTGATAAATAATAATAAAGAAAGTTTAGTTTTGTATAAATAGCTTGAGTTTTATTTTTCTAAAACATTGAATCGAACAAAATATGAATGTTGTTGAGTGAATTTATTTTGATTTTTGTGATAGTTCTTCTATTTAGAGGATAAATAATTACAGTACAATGGAAAAATTATATACACAAAAAAAGAAACAAAATAGAAGATGTACACTGACTTACATACAACAGCAGAAGAATTTTCGAAGTCGTCGCTTCAACTTCTTCATTTTACCTACAAACCTTGTCTTGGCTGATGGTTCTGCAGTTGGTTCCACATCGATGATTTCTTCGGCAACTTCAATATCTTCAACTTTCTTTTCGATTGTGTTGCTTCCCTGGTGTTTTGACCTCTTGTCCAGTGCAGCTTTTGGTTTGCTCTTAACCAACTCTTCAAATCCAACAAGAGATACGGTATCTTCTTCAGGATGAAGATTCTTCCGAACCATCAATCTTGACAAATACACAAACCATCCCGCTTCATCTCTTTCATCGCAGCCATTGAAGAAGACATCTAAAAATATTAAGATAAACAATGAGTGATTTATTTAGTGCTTTTGTAGAGAAATACTTAATTAAATGTGTTGCAAATAGACTTACCATTTTCTTGATGAGGTAGCTTGCGAAGATCATCACAAGATCTTGACAACCGAAGTACTGGAGAGAAGTTAGCACTGTCATCATTGACATTGTCAACTGATTCCTCATCATCAACATTGTCAATGATGACAGATTCCTCATCCAGTACCACAGATGATGATGTAGCATCACCATAGTTGTCAAGAATGACCAGTGATTTTGATCTTGGTAAAGGAACTACTTCGACATCAAAATCATCAACAGATAAGTCAACCATTGATTTAGACTTGGGTTTGTTGAGGAATGAAGCAAGATCAAAATCGCCAAACAAGACATCAGCATCAGTTATTTTTGGTCTGATAGCGAGTGCTAACTTTGGCTTCATCTTCTCAAGCTCGGTAAAATCCATCATGGAGATGGTCTCACTAAGTGAGAAGTTCTTTCGATTCAACAAACCACAAATCTTCTCAAACTGATTGACATCATCTGAAGGAGACTTCAAAGATGGCGAATCTACGAGAAAAGAAGATCGTATACTAAGACTTTTCCTGAATTTTTATTTTTGGACACTAAAACTACTAAAAAAATAACCCTTACTTGTTTTAGTGATGATAGATAGAAGAGACATTGTTGCGTTTTCAAATAGTTTGATAGTTTTAGCGTAAATCGCGTAATTACAATCAAAATTCACAAATTCACTTCAAAAGCGAACGAGACACGTCTATCCTGTTCAATGATCAGAATTCAAGTGTTGCATTTTTAACGGTTGTTTTTGTATTTAACGTCAGTTGTTAATTTGACGTCATCTAACTTTAAGTTCAATCTGACGTCACAAATGTTAAATTGGAGGCTCGCAGTCGCGACGTCAGAATACCTCGTACTAATTATCGTGGGTACTAATGTTTGCGTATTCACCCAAAAAAGTTACATATCTGACTGTCTACGGGAAAAGGGGGCGTAAAGCTATCCATAATTTACTTGTTTGCTTCTCAAAATCATTAAAAAAAGTTTGTGGATGAAAGCATTTCTATTTAAGTGACACGCAAATTGCGTGTCGCTTAAATAGAAATGACCTCCTCCACAGACGTGTTTTCATGATTTTGCAAGTGGGTGTAGTATGATCGCGGTAAAAATGACTATACCCCCTTTTCCCATGGATCGTCACATATAGTCAGGGCGCTGATACCCAAAAATGTTCGTATTTGGTGAAATTTGTGGACAATTTATAACCTGTTGAAAACGTTTCTTTAAGATCTAAAAAGCAAGAAAAACTGACACTTGCTGACAAGGTCAAGCTTTTCAGCATAATATAATGGGAAATGCAAAATTTCTTAATAATTCGAAAATTCAAAAATGCATCCCAATGGAGACCTAAAGTTAACGATTTTTTCTTTCCTTCAGTAGATGTCCTAATTTCGTGACGATTTCCGAAATACTTACTTCTAGCATGTGCCACATTCTTCTGGGTCAGTGACTTTATTCACTACTCAATTACTTCAAAGGAAGAAAGATTTGCGGTTTCTTTGGCTTTATCGTTAAAGTTTCTTTTTAAACGGCACGTATTCCTGTATTAAATAGGAAACACTCCTTCCTCCACATGAATTATTCACGATTTTGCCCACTGGGTAGATTTTCTAATATGTAATAGTTATCATATGGATAGGGGTGCAATGTTTTTTGGGCCTTCAGGCGAGAAAAATATAGGAAAATTATGGAACGAGAGCCGGCGTAAAAAAGACCAGCGTTAACGAGAAATGCTGAAACTTGAAAAGTGCTGAAAACTGATCAAATTGACTCACAATCATGTTTTATGTCGAAAAACATCCCAAAAACGCCTTTTTTAAATATTCATGAAGACTCGTCAACACTTCATTGCTATTTTAGAGTCAAAAAACCGAACCAACTTCAAACAGCCATAACTTTGGCATAACTTTTGCATATTCCATGAAGTAGAATTAAGTGTTAAACTTTTGCTTTGGACAGATTTTTATTAGGGATTCGAACTCGGAACCTCCGTTCAGCGACCAGCGCTTTAACTTCTCGGCCATGGCTCCGCGTGAATACATATAAAGACATATTAAACTCTTTTTCCTTTAAATTCTGATGGTGTAAAACACGGCCTTATCTGGTGTTTTATAAAAATATGGGAGGGGTGGAATAATGGCAGTTTAACCACTTCTGTGCCGGTAATTTTCAACATTTTGGGAATCTCTGGACATGGTCTATTTCTTGATCTGGAGTGCTCCCTGGTGTATGGGTCTCGGAGCTCCTAGGTAACTTTTTAGGGGTCGAGGTTTGTAAAAAAATTCAAAATTCCGTGACAATATGTTTGTCATCAGAACTTAAGTAGTTAAAACAATTTCAACATTTTTATTTTCAGGTTGTGATATCAACAACAGCTTTCATGTTGGGAATGTGCTGTTATGTTCCGCATACATTGTTTGGTCTACTCGCTGTGGAAAGTGCGCCCATGGAAATGAGTGGTACTGCGCATGCGTTAGCAACAACAGTCTCGTCAGGTATTGTTAATTTGAAAGTAGGCTATTGTTTTGATAGCATTGCGAGAACTCGAGATAAATTCAAGTACTTTAAAGTCAGAAACTTTTGCTGGAATAAACTTTTGCGGATCAGCGTAACCGCGAAATTTTAATATTTCGCGGGAATAAACTTTCGCGGATGACTGATTTCGAGATATTTCGCGGGAATTAACATCCGCGGATCACAGATTTTTTTCGATGTATTTGCACAAGACATGCAATGAAATGACGAATAATTGTGAAAATTTTGTAAAATTAGCATGTTCAGATATTTCGCGGGAATAAACTTTCGCGTTGAAAAATTTTCAAAAGATTTCGCGGAAAAAACTTTCGCGGAAAGGGCCAAAATACGCGAAACCGGCCAAAATACGCGAAACCGCGAAAGTTTCTTCCAGCGAAAGTTTCTGACTTTAAAGTATGATTTTGTTTGTAGAATAACCAGAATTCTCAAACCCATAATCTGAATCTTTTCGTTGCTTGCAGCAATTGTTTTACCAAATATTTTTAAATGATTTGCAGCGTAATTATAAAAGCAAGCAATCGAGACAAAAAGACAGCAATCCAAATGTAACTAGCCTGTACCAGACTCTACGAACGGTAGAACAACTTAGTACCACCGGAAAACCAATTATCCGTACCGGTGCGGTGGTCTGCTACAGGCTAAATGTATTAACAAGACATTTCACAGACTACGATATCGAAATTAATACAAGGAAGAAATTTTTAGTAGGGAGGAATTTTGACGGAATTCCAAAACCGCCAAAATTTTATACCGCCTAATTTGAATTTTTTCTAGAACCGACGGAATTAACTACCGTCAAATATAGATGTTAATTTTTGAGAATCCCTTAAAAACGGTAAACATTTTTCTGTGCAAATCGTATTTGACCCTCTTTTGAAAAAGGACATTTACGATTCACCAAATCAAATTCTCGCCAAATCTAACATTCTACCCTGACCGCCAAAATTAATGCCGCTAATTTGTGTCGAATTCGGCGGCTTGGTCGAACCGCCAAAATCACAATTTGAGAATTGATTTCCTGAAAATTTGAGAACATTTTCTTTTCTCTTTTAGTTGGAAGTGTACTCGGTGGTTACCCGTTAGTTTATATAAGCTCGAATTATGGATGGAATGGCGCCTATTCGACACTCATGCTGATATCGTTAATCACATCAACACTATTAGTCACGTTGACGCGAATGGACACGAAAATTAAAAGAGAAAAAACAGAATAGAACGATAAGAATGAACAGTATCTGGGATTCGCATCCCAGTGGGCAAAATCGTGAAAAAACCCATGAAGAGAAGTGTTTTCTTTTTAAACAGCGCGCAGGATTGCGTGCCGGAAAGAAAAACACTCCTCCACATAAAGTTTTTACTAATTTTCCCCACTGGGATGAAAAGGATTCAAGGTCCATACCGTAGAATTTTTCAAAGTGAGTATTTGGTTGTTTTTGAAACAACCTTATCTGATAAAACATAGCCTTTTGAAGGAAGGTGGGAATGTACAAAAAATAAATAAATTCGGGAAAAGTCTATCGTTTGGTAGGGGTAAATTTCTCATCGGATAAGAAACGAAATTTCAGTTCATATCAATTTGCTATAGTTTCTAATTCAATCGAGTCCTGATAATATGACTTCGCAATATGCCAGATTAACTTTTAACCAAATTGAAAAGTTGTTTTTTACTGGCTAGGTAAGTAAGGTATTTAAAAGTAAAAAGCTTCGGTCTGGTGTGCCACCCATAATATGCTGACGGTCTATGGGAAAAGGGGTCTTGGACATTTTTACCGCGATCATACTCCGCCCGCTGGCAAAATCACTAAAAACGTCTACGAAGGAGATTGCGCTTAAATAGAAATGCACTCCTCCACAGACGTTTTTTCATGATTTTGAAAGGTAAACAAGCAAATTATGGTTGGCTTTACGTCGCCTTTTCCCATAGACCGTCACATATGCTAACACTTCCTTAAAGCGTAGATGTGCGTACGGGCCAGAGGATATCAAAGTCTTTGTTTCAATATTCCAATCTTTTTGGGCGTAAACTTGTTCACGGTTTCGGCCCATAGTAGCTAAATATTAAGATACTTGAAATTTTATGTTGATAAATAATATGCGCGCGTAAGTGAAAGGGGAAAGGGTCGCGTAGAATTAAGCATGTACGTACAAGGGGAATAATGAGGCTAATAATTGGAACTTTAATGACACACTTACTTTATAAATGCCTTCTAATATACAGGAAATTTTGTTCTGTTCTGAGCTATAGAACTTATTTATTTGCTGAAAGAAAATAGTCCTAACTAGCATATCTACAATAGGTTAGAAATATCTAATTTTAGCTTGAGATATTGAAAATATATTACGATATATAAAAGCATTTTTAAAAATATTTTTTTATATGGATAGTACGGGTTATCAATGTTTTGTACTAATCAATTTTATTACTTTTACCATATTTATTTGAAGTATACAATACATGAATAAGAGTTAGGTAATTGTACAGAAAATCATAGTAAATCTTGATTTTTTCGGTTATAGACCACTGAAATTTTCCTTAGCAGATCCTCTTTTTGAAAGTGCATTCATCTATTTGGTGCTACCTTATGTCCTTTTGCAAGCAAAAGCTTCAACTTATCTAAAACGCCTTATAATGGAGGCTATAAAAGGTGCTAATTGGTTAAGGGTGCCTTTTTTATCTGAAGGAATGGCCTTTTTTCTGCAAGGTTGCTTTTATTTTCAAAAAAAGAGATTGTCTTAGAAAGCTCTTTTGTTTTTGGAAAATTAAGAGCCCCTTAGAATTATTTACCTCGATTATCCAATTGAATTGAGGAAACTGCAAAGACACTCGAACTGTGGGATAACTAAGGTCTGTTTTTTTTCACTGCACTAGTTCTTTAAACCAGTGTAACTTCTTAAATATTTGACCAAAATTAATAATTTTGGTATTGTTGGATAGATTTTGAAAAGCAGAACATTTTCCTATAATTTTTGTTTCAAAAACGAAGAACTGAAATTGAAGAAACTGAAGAAGAAGAAAACAAACAATATTAATGCCGGAATTTTGAAACTTGAATCTTTTGCAAGTTCAAATGTGAAAAAATAATTCAAAAGTCTTTCTTAAATGCAAAGTTAAGGCTAAAAATTCGGAGGTAATTTTCATTAAAAATGGGCAAAACACAGGGTTTTTCACCTGCAAACTTTAAGTCATAACTTTTCATTGAGGAAACATTTTTGAAAATTTTTGTAACATTTGATATTGCAAAACATTCAGGTTTTTTATTATGAAAAATTCCGGTATTTTTTCTTCTTCGATTCCTTCAATTTCAATTCTTCGTTTTTGAAATGAAAATCGCAAGAAAATGTTCCGCTTTTTAAAATCTATCCAACGATACCAATAGTATATTTTTCTAATTTCGCAGATAAGAATCTCGATTCTGTTTAAACACCTCTGTAGTGTTGCAGAAACTAACCCAGCTCTTTCCCTACACTACCATAAATTTCAATATGATACCAACCTCAACGTAACCAACTAAGTACGAATGTGGATAACTAGATCTCATACTAGAAGTCAAATGTAACTAAAAATTTTCGGTATATACGGATAAAAATGTATCTCATCATCATCACAATTATTGAGCGTTTTTTGATACCGTATCAACTTAAAGTCTGGATGTAAAGCTTCGTAATGTATAAAGCTACGATATAAGACTTGATGAACGAACCATATATGTCAAATCAAACGAAACAGTATCTGAAAGTTTCGGTGCATAATTACAATATACCAATATTGGTGACTGGATGAAAAAGTACGGAACCGTATCTCAAATACTTTTAGAGTTTACATAGTTAACACAGAATCACAATAATTGTAGACTAAACAAATACCAACTGACATCAGCTTGCATATAATCAAGTATATCATATACCGCCACCTCCAACTGGATAATCCATGTCTCTTTTAGTCAATAACATATACTGACGATGTCGTATATTCCTTTTCTGGATACCTCTGATCAAACATGTTGCCATGGTTACGCAACACAATGCCAACAAGGTATAGAGAGTCACTATTGCTGCAAATTTCTTACTATGTGTCGATCGTCCTCGAAAATAAGGTGCGATATTTATGACCTCTAGTATCATATTTGAGGTACTATTTTTATTAGTTTTATCATTCAAATCATGCATTAACTCAACGCCATCAGCAACGCCCTCATCAACGCCCTCAGCAGCGCCTTCAGTGTTCGTGCTTGGTGTTTCACCTAAAGAACTTTGTCCTGGTGAGATATTGTCTAGTGTGTTTTCAAGGTTGTGTACAGTTTCATTGCGACCGACTTTGAAGGACAGACCAGGGATTGTCGGAGTTGTAGAAGAAGCCTCTGTGGATGTTGTTGCTAAGGAGCTAGTGGATATCATTGGCGTTATAGGTTGGTTGATGATAGCAGTACCATTGCTCTTCTTTGATGTATTTAATACCTTTGGTAGGTTTGCTGCAGGCTCTGCTAAATTCTTCCATGAATTAGTTTTCTTCAATGTTGTCGCTGAGGAGCTACTGGATATCATTGGTGTTATAGGTTGGTTGGTGATAGCAGTACCATTGCTCTTCTTTGATGTACTTAGTACCTTTGGTAGGTTTGCTGCAGGCTCTGCTAAATTCTTCCATGAACTTGTTTTCTTCTTGTGTTTCTTGGCGTTGACAAGAGACGGATGGAGTCGACCATTTATAACAAGGACTATTAAGAACAATATACAAATCCGGATGGTTGATCCCATAACACTATATCTCTCTCATTTATTCGCTCGCTCAAAACAGTTTCTACGTCGGTGACTGCATAATTAAGAAATAATTGTTAAGCGATCATATTTTGGTTTGTTGATCGAATGCTCATTTTGTGCTTATTTGCTGTATTTTTAGAACGAACAAAACCTGTTATTGCTCACGCATGCGCAATAGTCATTCTTATCTTGGTTGTTAAACGAAGTTTTGTTTTGTTTTGTCGCTCAAACACTTTTGAAACATTCAATAACAATTATCGAACGTGCTTTTCGAGATACACACGCTTTTTCATAAGAATATGTAAACTTTGGTTAGGATGAAGATTATTCCTATTGTTCTATTGTTCTAAACAATAAGCCTATTGTTTTAAACATGAAATCTCACCATGATCTCGGAAACCCTCCATAGCTTGAACAAATAAAACAAATACAGTAGACTCTCTATAACTCGAACGCTCAAGGGGACAAAAAATCGTTCGGGTTGTGGAGAGTTCGAGTTATAGAGAGTATTTTGGCCTAAATATTAGCTGAAGGTACCAAGTGAAACCGTTCGAATTGTAGAGAGTTCGAGTTATAGAAAGTCGAGTTATAGAGAGTCTACTGTATATTCAAATGTTTAACTTAGCTAATTCCCTCTCCCGCGCTCCCTAACCAACTACGCAACTTTTGAATAGTATTTTTGGGATTTTTCCTAAAACTTATCAAAAGAATGGAGGAATATTGAAAGGGGAAGAAATAGAGCTAGGTTTCCTAGCTAACAAAATGTTGACATGATCATATACCATATTTTCTTTAATAAACGCCCGGGCGGTTATAATTTTTTTTTGAAGTTTAAGGGGGCGCTTATTGGAGAGGGGCGCTTATAAAAAATCTCGAAAATGGATGTCAACTGTCAAGGCGATTACGTTATGCTATTCTTAGTACATTTAAAAAATTGCACTGCTGACGCCC
>JAUBWS010054133.1:6467-17144 GCA_032270445.1 Darlingtonia californica
TCACACCCTTCCTTGCAAAGAAATCCAACTAGCTAAAGTCCTGTTTCAAAAAGATTTCCAGTTAATGTGTTTGTGCATGTTTCTCAAGGTCTAGTTACCACTTATTGGAAAATGTGACGGTCTATGGAAAAAGGGAGCTTGGTCATTTTCACCGCGATCATACTCCACTTGCTGGCAAAATCACTAAAAAACGTCTGTGGAGGAGTGTATTTCTATTTAATCGACACGCAAAATGACCTCTCCGCAGACGTTTTTCATGATTTTGAGAGCTGAACAAGTAAATTATGGTTGGTTTTTCCCATATACCGTCACAAATAAAGAAAGAAGGAAAATAGCTTATGCTTGAAAAAGAAGTTTAAAGTTGAAGAAAACAAAAAAATATGAAAAATATCAACTTTTTTAAAATTTGGCACGCAAAAACTTCAAACTCTGCTATAATTTAAATAATGTAATTATTGTTCCCAAAACTTCTACAGTTTTAAAAATACAACCCTTCCAATTAAACAAAAAACACGCAAAAAGGCCAACACAGGCTAACTATGAAAGACTGTATTTTCAGAACTGTAATACTATGGGAAAATAGTTAGTTATTTTAAATCAGCTAAGTTTGAAAAAGGATTCTCCTTGCTTAAGCTCTTCATAGTACAGTCTCCTAAGTTTGATTTTGGTTGATGAAGTCGAAAGTTTATGTCTTGAGCTTTTGTTTTTATAGACCCTTATGTAAAGCTGTAACGGGAAGAGTTTGCCACCGGAACACAATCTAATTAGAAAACTTGTAGCAATGGAAGTATAAACGAAATTTATAATTGCATGCATAATTCTCTCAACGTTATAATTGATGGTAAGGTAACGAACGAGCGAGATTTCACTTCACATTGTAAGTATGGTTAATTACTAAGTTAACGTTATAATTATTTCCTGTTTTCTTGTCATGCAAATATTTCTTAACCACTACTGTGCCGAGAATTTTCAACATTTTGGGAATCTTTGGAGATCTATTTTTTGACCGGGGACCGATACCAGGTGCATGGGTCGCGGAGCTCCTAGGTAAATACCCAGGGGTCCAGGACCGTAAAAAAATATGTTTGTCCCTGGCACTTAAGTGGTTAATCTGTTGATAGAGGATAATTAGAAATGATTTTGAACCAAAAAAACAATCAGAAGGAAAGTATTGAGGTTTGTGCATTGGGTTTTGATGGACGAGAACTCATCCTTGACTGTTTGCTGTCAAAGATGAAAGGAGAACGGTAAGCTATGAAGTAAAGTATGCAAACTTCTACAGTAAGGATTTTACTGGTTGTAGATGAGAGATAGATAGAGACTGATATTTATTGTAGATGGCCTGAATAGCCCAGACCCGTTTGACGGCTAATCGGTTGTTTACAGGAGGGTCCACAGACAGACATCTTTCAATTTCTACAGTAAGGGTTTTAATGATTGTGTTAATGATTTCGTGACAAAAGTGTGGAATAGCATCGCTTGAGGTAATGTTGCGCTTCAACTAATTAATCTTAATTTAAAAAGTAGTTTTCTGTTCTGTTGATTTCAGTCTTCAGAAATATACTTAGATTGTTGATCGATGTTGCCTTAAAAAATAACCTACATGGGGTACATAGGCGGTCCATAGCTTTCATGGTCTCAACCTGGCTAAAAGTGTCTTATTAGTAGTCAGTTCTCAATATTTTATCTTTCAGGAGAAAGTCAGATGCTAGTCTGTAATGTCGTTTATTTAAGTAAAATGTCTTGCTCTAAGCTAATGGGTCTTTTACATAACAATTTATTTTTGTTATCCCACTAAACAAATATGTTGCCTAACTCTAAGAACACCTTTACCGCCTCAATTCCTTTTTGTTATAATTCACTAGCTAAAATTACTACACCGGGTTTTCCCTAAGCTTTATACAGGTCGTTTAAACAATTTTAACGCCATTTAACCCTTTGGCTAACTGTGTTTTTGAAAAAAGTGAAAATTTTACACTTTCTAGACTTTCAACTTGAATTTCTGGACACTGAAATGAAAAAACCTGGTTAATTTTGGTACCAAAAGAAAGCTCTTTTCATGTTCTTTGAAATATCTTGTTAATTGTATGGGCCATTTCTGAATATTTTAGAAGTTATGGGCTTTAAAGACATAGTGGTATTTTGGTGAATTTTGGACGCAAATGTGCATCCTTAGGGTTCAATGTGTTAAGGTAGCTTGGAGTTATTAACTCGCATAAACTTTCATTTTGTCGAAAGTGAAATTGATTTCTCAAAGTTTCCTTGAAGAGCAACTATTTTTTCCCCACCGCTTCATGTATAAGGGTTTCTCTAAACATTGAGCTCTGACCAGTATACGAATATCCGACGTCTAATATCCAGAATGAGTTTTTATCAAGAACAGGTCTCTCATGCAACAGATATACCGCGAATTCAATCAATTTTTCTATCAAATATAAATTTTATAAGACTGTAAAAGTAATGGTAACAAAGTCCAACCATTTAAAGCTATATCAGTGGACAAACCTGTTTAAAGTTGAGAGGTTGTTGATCAAAATAGCCAAAACGAACAATATAAACTACAATATGTTTCACAAATCTTTGCTTTGGCCAGAGCTGGCATCACCATAAATAAACCAATGCCACCTGCTAGCCGTAGCATTCTAACAAACTTACATATGTGAAATTTAAACCAGAGCAAGCCATCAGAATTTGATGTTAAGTTACTTTATGTTATAAAAGTACGAGCCCCCAGCTGTCTTAGCTCTTCACTCTCAAACACTTTTTTCTCGTTATGCAAAATAGCACAGCTATTGACCAGTCCACCATTTTGTTAACAACCATTAGCAAGTAAATTCATTTTTGTCCATTATGTGTTTGTGTATTTTAAATTAAATCTGATATATCGTCATTGATTTTTTTGTCAAAACGTTTGATAACAAAAAGTCAGAGAATTGTCATCTCTTCATGTCACTTCATTACAGAACAATTAGATGTAAATTAAAACCTTTCTAATATGCATTCAATATGGCATATAAAGCATATGAACTCTCAATTTTCATTGTCTATTTTAAACAAGCTTCTTGCATTTAAAGCTGGTATTGATAATAAGGAAAAGAGACAAAATGACAGTACATGTTCAAGTGTCTTATATGTTGCCAGAGATGCTTTTATGCAGCACTAACAGCTACAGCTGATAGACTATTCATGTGGCAAAATCTAACTTATTTCGTACGGTACTGCTACTAATAAGTTGGATTTGGCCACATGAATCGCCTATCGTCTGCAGCTGTTAGTGTTGCATAAAAATATCTCTAGCACATAAAAGAAAGTTTCTCAAACTTGTTTGAATAAAACCGAGGCAATCATTTGATTCAATGCCTTGTTCTTCCAAACACATTGTATAAGCTAAGGGAAATTTTGCTGTTTGAAATATGTCAGAAAATCAACTTGATTTACTTGTCTGTATAAACATGGAAGTTTCACTAAACAAAGTCTGTATATAACACACTTGGAAAATCGAAGCATCAAGACAAAGTTCAAGAACTTTGCACTGATCTGTAGACGTAGAAGGACGTATAAATGTGTTTGAGATTAAAAGAGATACCCATATTTTCCAGCTTATAATCCCTACGAGTGCTTTGTGTTTAACCAATGTCTTTTAAAAAGTGAGTAAAAAGTGCTGCTTTTGATATCTGACTTCAAAGTTTCTTTTATTCCATTGAAGTTGAATTTTAAAATGTGTTGAAAATGTTGGATAATTTGGACTTTTCAAAAAAAATCACAACATTCCTAGAGGCTGCTTTTCCACGTATAGAGAAAGGTCCTATTCCGAATTTTCGAGTTTTCTATAGAAACGCTTGTTACAAGTGTTTGTTTAAGCAAGCAAAATATTGTCTCGATTTGTCGTTCTTCCAAACAAATGTAACAAGCGTTTCTATAGAAAACTCGAATGATGCGGAATAGGACCTTTCTCATACTCTTACTAATCCTTCTTGAAAACACTCAGTGAGAGCCTCTTTGAATTTTGACAGTAAACGCCTGGTGTAGCGTTAAATTCGACACAATTAATCTATAAGCTCATTACCTTAAATACTTGACCACGGATTCACATGTCATTGGCATATTTACAAAGATAAAGTTACAGATTCCTTATAAGTGTTAAATCTACTAAATACGTAGTCTTGAAAATCATCGTTAAAAACATAAATTGGCTGTTGCGGAATTGAGTGTAAAAGCTAGCCCAAAAAATCAAATGAATCAAATTATTCAAATTAATTTTTATACTTTTTAGACGGCTTTAGCCATTGAGGGAATCAGTCAACCAATGAAATAGGAAACACCAAAGTATGGTTGAATAAAGATAGAGACTGATATTTATTGTAGATAACCTCGCTTTCTATTTGACGGCTGACCAGTTGTTTCTGGGAGGTTCCACAGATAGACATAAGCCAAGAGAGTCCAAAGGCAGATACAGCCACACTCTATCGTGCGAAAATCTTAAGGCATTAAAAATTTATGCTTGTGTGGTCGTGACTGTGATTGGGATGCTACAACCAAAAAATCAAATTGCGAAGTTAAAATGCAATGAAAATCATACATAAATTGCCCAAAATGTTACTTATCTTTAACGTCACATGAATGTTGAAACGGTGTTACTGAGCTGACAACACAACGAAAATAAGATTTCATGAAACATGAATACTCGCAAAAACCCCCCAAATTAATCGATCACAAACACATATAAAAGTTTGCTTATGGATATTATTAACTCTTTTATTGAGTAACTGCCCGCAAAACATCCAGACAAGATTACAATATCGAAAATGAGACAAAATGAACGAATTTGCCAATACAGTAGCCTGAATACTTAAGTATTTTCTTATTTTGAGTAAAGCTGTAGTTTTTGACTGGAGTAACCACATATGTTATTGATGTGATTTTTAAATGTAAGTTTATTGGGGGTTTATTGTCAATGCACCACGTAATTTTACTGTATTTTGACTTTGTAAGCTAATGTTTCCAGTTTATAGATTTGGAAATTCAGTGTTTTGGTTTGAAGTTATAAACATTAATTGAAACTTCTATGGATTTGCCGACATACTGTTTTCTTTAAACCAATAAAGCATTTGCTCAACATTCATTTGTAGATTGTATTTCACTTGGTTTATGTCTTTGTCATGGTTGTCGTCTGCGTAGTTGCAAAAAGAAGTTGTATTATACCATAATAATAAGTCATTGATAAAAATATTAACGACTTTGTTGTCGTTTTTCCAAGTAGGAGCAAATAAGGTTTGATATTCTTTTATCTAAACCATAGGCTTTCAGTTTTTCTAATAGAATGTTATGCGGTATGCAATCATAAGCCTTTGAAAGGTCCATGAGTACTATGCCACCTATCCCCTTCCTATCAGATATTTGTTCTCTGATCATGTCTAGTGAGGCATATTTGGTTGAATTGTTTTTCATAAACCCGCATAGTTTTAGAGAATAGCTAAAACCGATTAACTTATGTCGAAAGTAGCCAACGAGGCATTTTTGCAAAATATCAGTTCGGAAGGCATGTCTTTCCTAGAAATTTGCACGTATTCGGAGAGTATTTCGATAACTACTTTGCTGCAAAGCCTGAATGTGTTCGTACGAAAATTTCGGCTTCCTGGAAAGTATGGATGTGTTCTGATACCATTTGGCACCTGTTAGATTATGGATTTTGACTTTTGACTTTTTTGGCTTTGGCTAGATTCCTTGTCAAAGAAACCTTCCTGGAAGAAAAGAACAGATATTTTGTAATTTTGGCTCATTGGATGCTTCTGTTATATAAAAGCACTCAAAGTATATTTTGTGATAATTGGCTTAATAATTTTTCTAATACTAACAATTGTACTTATTGAAGGAAATAATGTTACCAATTAATTACGATTAAATTTTGTGTTCAAATTGTTTGTTTTTCTTTAATGAGTACCGCTTATTGTATGTTAGGGAGCTCGTTCTATTGCTCACGCATTCGGAAATTTTCTTACAACAATTTGGCATCTGATGGCATTCATCAACACTCAAAGTACACCATCAAATTTTTAATGAACAGTAGAATCCCGATAAGTCGAGTTTTCATTAACTCGAACTCATTTGATCGGTCCCACCCAGTACCTCTTATCAAAAGTCTCCTCAGTAACTCGAACAGTTAGCTAAGTCGAACAGTTTCCTTGCTCCTTTGGAGGTTCGAGTCATCGGATGTGTACATGATGCTTTGTCGTTTCTTTATCTAATATTAATCTAATACTAACTTGTGCTTCTGGAATTTTTCTTGCGACGTTTTCTCTTTTTTAATCTATTGACCAGGCCCGTAGCCAGAAAGTTTTGCAATTTAAAGCTATTAGATTGTCTGAAAATGCATTGTTTTTGATCAACTAATAGAAATCCGCCTACATGAAAAATCTTTATTTCGTTGCGGTGTGACAGATAGAATTTTTGAATTTGAATTTTTCATTGTGCCAAGAATTGCTGAAAATCTAAAATTTTGCCAAACGGCCCTATTGTTCTTGTTCTTTCTGCTTAAGATTGTGACAGGGAGAGAATATTTGGATTTTTAGGTGCCTTAGATAGCTGGAAAGCGCACCGTTTAAGCTCTTTTGAACGAAACCAAAGGATTTTAGTTGATAAAAGATACAACATAATAAAATAAACGAAAAAATCAGTCATATAGGATTTTTTGTAAGGGGGGGGGGGGGGGCATTGTCCCTAAAAAAAAAATTACAGTGGGGGGGGGGCTATGCCCCCCATAGCTACGGGCCTGCTATTGACGTTTGATTTGTTCAAATGTTCAAATACTATACGAATGAAGTCATTATGCAGCCAAATTGCGATTAATCCTGGATCTTTCTGATAAAAGATCAGTAGATGTCTTTTTAATTTACTTGTGTTTTGTAAATTCAAATCTTGTCATAATGAAAAATCAACCAATTGCGATGTAAGGCTTGTCTTCAACTATTGTTTTGTTGTTTTTCAATGAGAACCCACACATATTTTGTTGATGAATTTGTGCAATTCCGGAATTTTCTAATGTCATCCGATATTTTTGTTAATTTAGTTTGTTTATGGTATATTCCAATTCGTAATAACATCTATCCGCAACGCAAATAAGGTTAAGTTTTATGTTCTTCGTTTTTTGGTTGTTGTATGTCGTTTATTCTTAGATTTGTTGCTTCGCTATTTTTATAAGTTTCCTGTGTTTTGTATATCCAAATGCTACCACAATGAAATCATTCATCGGAAAAATAAGATTAAATATTGCCTTTTACTCATAATCTGTTAGTGAATTTATGTAATTATGACATACATATATTATGAAACTTTCTTGCTGACAGTCTGACATTGACACTTAATCTACTTTGTAAGAAGCAGCAAGGTATCTCTTCGTAGTGCTACTCTGGTTGTTGTATGCCTTTTATTCTTGGATTTGTTCCTTCGCTATTTTTTTAAGTTTAATAATACTTCGTACTATTATTTGCAAATAAGTGGAACCAGTAATTTTTAGAACGTTCTTACGAGTTTGTAATGCTTGTTGTGTATTGCTGATCTTTTTTGGTCATGTGAAGAAGTCGGTAAAAACTTGTTACGACTATACGAAAATCGGGAATTTTATAGATTCTTAAAGTCTTTGTTTGTAACGTCTTTGTCCTCTGAGTAGCAGTCAAGTCTTGTAAAAGTAAGATGGTACGCAAGGCGTTTTTTTTTTTGTCAAACAAACCACTACACGTTTTTTATATAAAATCCAAGCATATAAGAACGTTAGGCTTCAAATGGCAAAAGGTTTAGAACCTGTTTTTAAGAACATTTGAAGGCATCAAAAGGCTATTTTCTTAAGACAAATTTTTAAATTCAATGATTTCGACCTTTTTTTGCTTTGATTAAAAACAATTTAAGAACATTTTCTGGCTTAAAATCAGAAGAATTACGAATGTTCATAGGCCTACTCAAGGTTAGATGTTCTTCTAAAGAAAACGTAGAGAGTGTCAAGTGAAAATTGCTTTAGAAACATTTTCGGTCTTGGTATTCTGCGTAGGGACCTAGGAGCTCCACGACAAATGTACTAGCCAGGGAGCTCTCTCGGGTAAGCAAAGGGACTATAAATGAGATCAAACTCTGAAAATGAATAATTTATGGGTTCACCAGACAAAATATTTTCAGCTTTTGCCAGTATTTGGTCATAGTTTTCTTCGTGACTGGAAATAACTTTCTGGTGTATAGGTCATCGGAGCTCCTAAGTCACTTCCAAATGGCCAATGACCGTAAAAAAGTTTTTCCGTCATTATGATATAGCGGCACTGACATAGTTATGGTAATAAAACAGTTCAATTTTTAATGAAAAAACCACTTACAATTAGCTGTCAACCGATGATTGACATACACATGATCAAAAAGTTTTATGTTACTCTTTACCCAGCGGACAAAGTTAGTAAAAACTCCATATAGAGGAGTGTTTTTCTTTTTAAACTGCATTCCTGCATGCCGTTTAGATAGAAAACACGCCTCCACATGGGTTTTTCACGATTTTGCCCACTGAGTATAATCGACTTCACCATCAGATTTCAACAAATATTTTTGACCATTTCAAATATTGCAGGGCTATAAAATCTTCTGTTATAGTGGAGCTTAGTGTCATCGTTGTCAAAGAAGATGTTAGTTTTTATTTGAAGAACTGAGAAACCTTGTCCGTTTATGTCAACCTAAGTTTTTCCAAGTTGGATCTTCACTATTGCAGAATTGTTAATTACATTTTTTCTGAGCGTTATTTAAAGTACTTATTTTAATAAATGTATGGTAAAATTTCTTGTTTTTTCAATTTTTTTGTTTTATTCTTTTACTTTGTAATTTTTTGATGAATTTCAATTTAACCCTATTCAGGCAGAGCCACCCCCCCCCCCCCCTTCCCCTCCTGTTTTTCAAAATAACTTTTCAAAGACTAAGGCCTAAGTATTGAAATTTTGTTAGTTCTTGTATAATTATATAAGGAATATTTTCACAATTTGTTGTTATGGTTACCATAGCAACCAAACATTTTGGGGTCACCTAAGACCAAAAAATGTTAAAATTTTTAAAACCTACAAATATGTTAAAGAGCATTGTACGAGCTTTCAAAAGCTTCAAACAGAACAGAAAAATCATTTTCCATTCAAATGTTATTGACATTTTTGTAATGATGACGTCAGCAAATATCTAATGATGTCACCACAGGTTTTTTGGTTACATTTTTCTTTCTTCTATTAAAGTTTCAAGTCCATACCATATGTATCAAAGTCCCGGTCTGAATAGGGTTAGTGCTTGGTTTATTGTTAATGGGTTGATTTTTTACGATTTAGAGCAGGAGTATGGTTGTTCTGTTTGTCTTAAGAAATGGAACAAAGTAATTGGTATAGGTTTGCAAGGAAATAGGACCTTTCTCATACTCATAGCAATAGATCCTTTTGAAGTTAGCGTAGCTAATCATTCATCAATTTTTATCACGTGATTGTATTCCCAAACGAAAAACTCTGAATAATGTTTTGCACTGTGCTATAGTATTGGGTATATCCACGATATAGGAATCAAAATGATGTCATGATACAAACAACGCATCATTCATAGCAAATTTACAGTATGTTATATGAACGGTTATACAGTGTGTCCTGAAAAAAAACGGAACCCAAGTTTCAGAAGAGTATAACATTTTGAATTTTTACTTGTTTTGTGCGGTTTTTATACTGTTGGAAAGATCTTTTTCTAAACTTTAAAAAAATAACTTTTACCTTATAAAGTTTAGTTTTTAAAATGTTATTTAGGTTTATTTTTTCGATACAGTCATTGAGTTCTTAAAGACCAATAAACTTAACATTTCATGGCCAATTATCCTTTTGTTTTCGGTAAAATTATGTATTGGATGCTGCTGTGCTAAAGTCGGCACGAAAATAATTCAAAACTCACTAGCTTTTTAATTATTGTTTTAACTGTGCTTAAAAATGAACTTGAATTTTATTGAAAATTTCCCATGCTTCTAGAAAAACTTTAAAAGCAAGCTGAAATATCGAAAACTTATTCACCATACAGCTAACAGTGTAACAGAGAGTTGATGAGGTAAATTCACTCAGACAGAATCCTGCAATTTTTTTTTAAATGTCATGAATGAGCGAACCAATCTTTGCATTTAAAGAAATGGCTCACACATGTGGAGTGTAACTAACTTTTAGTGTTCTTTTGTGTTTAGTTGTTATTGTCATTTTAATGAAAAAATGTCTTTTTAAGATTTTGTTAATTTTGAGCAAGATTCTTATAAGAATTAATTCTAGGCAAATGTAAATGTAGCGTTACTTTTCAGGTACGATTTATTGACGATGTGATGACATTTTACATTAATCGGGTCAGTAATCTCTATTCAGATATTTTTTAATTGATCATTAACTTTTACCAAAAATTGCTGTATTAGTCTAAATATTTCTAATTTGAAAATAAAAATTATATATTTAAAAAGACGAGAAAATTTTCTTTTTCTTGATGTAAAAATTGCATAATCCAAGCAGAAGTATCGAAAGATATAGTTTCTTAAAGTTGGGGTTTCGTTCTTCGTTTTTTCGTGTTTTTTTTTGATAATTATACGGTGTTAATTGCACCGTTCTTACATCGTGGGTGAACCTTACAGTGTGTCCAGAAAAATTGGAATCAAAG
>JAUBWS010054166.1:0-17125 GCA_032270445.1 Darlingtonia californica
GTATAATTTAATAACCTCTGAATGAAATATTTAACAGGACTTAATGTTACATTTCGTTCAACTTTGTAACCAAATTTACCTTTTGGAAAAAGCTCGTCGCTAAAGTCATAATTTCACTGTCAATGTCTACACTATCTGGCATATGAGACATTAACGTTTTTTATTTACACGACAGCAAAATGCGTCAAGTGGATTTTTGGTCGTCTCTAATTCATCATTTTCAATATTTGATTGGTCTCTCTCTCAATAATAATAATGATAGAGATTTCTTTATCTTGGGATTCATTTAAAAGTTCAGTAACTTAAAATGGGTCTGGTGCTATTGCAAAATCAGTAGTTTTGTTTTGGAATTCTTTAGTTACTGTTCCACTTGCTACATTATTTGGAATATTTTCAGTTTCAATAACTACATCACTGTTTAAAGGATTGCTCTTTTCAAGGTATAAAAGTAAAGGAGGAGCAAAATTTGGACGCACAGGTTCAAAGTATACATGTCCTCTGAATTCAAGTTTACGCTTCAATTTCACAATCAAAATATTGTTACTGTTTGGTTGTATGGTAAGGATATTTGTTACATTATCAACATCAATGGAGACATTGCATATTGAACCTTTAAGTTTTTGGGCCTGACCTTTGGGCATGATTGCAATCTTTTTGAAATCAATTCTTTTGGCATTAAGTACTCTTTCAAGTCTGCCCATATTCTGTAATTCAACTGAAAGTTCATCAAAGTGCAGTTTATTTAAGACTGACAAGGTGTTTTCTTTTTTTAAGTTGTTTTACATATAATTAAGTTGTCGTCAAATGAGACAACAGCGACAGAAAAAACTTCTGCATTGTATTTTTCTTGAACAAATTTTACTACAGAACGGTAGAGGCATCTGTGACATGACACACATATGTAAAAAGGGTCTTCTTCAATTGACTTTTGAATTCAGTAACAATATCTTTACATTTTTTGCTATGTTTTCAGCTTCATATTTTTCTTTGTTTTCTTTATAGTAATTTTGTTGTTTTTCCTTGTTTTTTTTAATAATTGGATTTGGCTTTCTCCTTAGCTTTATCTTTATTCAATTGCTTTTTTTGTTTGATAATTAGCTTTAGCTTTTTCATGGTTTGATTGATTGATTTTTTTGTTTGATAATTTGCTTTAGCCTTTTCTTTGTTTCTTTCATAGTGAGCTTTGTTGGTACTGTAGCTTTGATATTTTCATGATTATTAATGTTTAAGCCGATTCCGTGTCTTTATCTGAAATTTATCAAACGGTATCTTGAATCTTCAACAGGAACTGCAACAGTCAAAAATTGCACTTCAAAGTAAATATTTGTTTTACCTGGATATTCCAAATATGCAACTTGGATATAGTTCTTTTGTTCATGAATGCTGGAAAATGTTAATAAGCATGACTTTCCATTAGGTACAGACAGGCCACGTTCATACAAATAAATAAAATAGTTGATCAGGGCTTTTAACAATGGCAATTGTATATCCTGAGATGAATACTAGTGCAAAATTAGAGTTGTTAGGTCTAGATATACAAGTACTAAAAGGGATTTGCATAAGAGGAAATCCACTATTGGTGTGTGTTATTGTGTGTGATATTGCTAACAATCTTGTTAACTATAATTGTGGGCGGTAGCTCGTCTACAGTTAAATGCATGAAAGTATTTAAGGATTTATATAACCGGTCCCCTTCAAGTAAGGATTTTATCAAGATCATGACCTGACCAAATTTCAACTAGGTGGATACGTGACCAAAGCAATGAAAATGATGCATGGCATGCAAATTGACTAACTGCAGTATGACCAAATCGACTAATACTTTCTTGGTTAAATGTGCTTAAAATTGATCTCAACACTTGTTGTTGTATGTTGGCATTTTTCTGACTGGAAATGGAATAATAATAGAAGATCTACATACAATAAATAAGGTGAAACAGAGCAAAAACAGTAAGGTGCAACAGAGCAAAAACAGTGAAGTTCAACAAGGGCAATCTTGAACAGTTTACAATCCTCAAACGTGAACGAGGAGGAATTATTTTTCTTCAATTTCTTCTTCAACTTCAACCCAACCAGTTTACAAACCACAAACGTGCACGAGGAGAAATTGTTAGGGAGTTAAATTAAAACTGGTGTTTTATTGTGGAGATAATAAAAGTATTGCCGAGAATATTATGGAAAATTTACTGCAAAAGAGTCAAAGTAACGCTGGCGATTTATTAAGAATGTAATAGATCCGATTTCCCGTTTTCCCCGTACGGAGTGAATCCAGTCTAAAAAGGATAATCTAATAATAAAAAACAAAATAAACGCTTAGATCAATATGTCTTCCCGTAAAACGGTCGACTTCATATGATTCAGCAAAGTGAGAAAAGCTATTATCAAGTTTTTTTGTTTATTTGGAAGCGATATAATGATTAATCCGCATACACAGTCAATGTCTGTGTATTGTAAGATGATTCGTTGACAAACTAACCCAAATTTGCAAAATGAAACCATCAGAAATATGGAACAAAACTTAAAGAATCTTCCTATTATTTGAGTTTTATTTAATTTTCTATTTTGTATATTCTTTTTATTTAAGAAGGGCAGAATTTATTTATTGCTCACTTTTTAGATCCGCATAATTCACATAAGAAATTTTCAAACTTGAACAAATTCTTTTGCTTTTTTACCTTTGCATAATATTTTGTCATATCTTAATAAATTGAGCTCAATCACGTTTCTCAAAGTGGTTTTTGATTATCCCAGATATTTATAAATTTATTTTGTAAAACCTGTGCACCACCTTTGCACCGCACCTCTTACAGTCTTTTTCATTTCACAATTCAAATATTTTAACAAAACGTGCTCTCTGTCACGAGCACCGCTTGCACCACTCTAAGCCTTTTTCATTTCATCATTCAAAGATTCTAACAAAACGTGCAATAATACTGCTAGCACCACTTTTTTCATTTCAACATTCAAAGGTTAAAAAAAACCATGCGCTTTCAAAAATGTTTAAAATGTTTTTGAAATAGTTGTTAAGATATGTAACAAAAGAATTATGTTAAATGGTGTCTATTATCTATGAGTAAAATTCTGAAACGATACTGTATTGTTCGTAACGTGAATTTATTTTGGAACTTTATGTGTTTTAGAGTAACTGCCATATCTCTAGTATAACATCGTTGGACTAAGTTTTCTCATACTAACGTAAATTAGTCAAATAGGAGTGTTTTTATTGAATGTTTACGTCAGAGATAATTATGGATTCTAAAGTAGTCTTTTTTTACTTTTTCTCTTTATAAAAACGTCTTTTTTGGTGCATATAGACGCAACAAAAGTTGATTCTCCAAGGAGACGAAAAATCGAAAATTAAAAGAGTTATGCGCAGTAAAACAAGTTTTACCTCGTGTTCGTCAACGAAGATACTTACTAGTATAAAAAACATAACATCAAAACACATTTGGAGACAAAAGAAAAACAAAATAAATTTTTGGAACACTGAAAAAGCGCCAAAGCAATGGAAAATAGGACTGCTAAAGATACTTTCCAAAATGGGAGATGTTAGTAACTCTGGAAACTACAGAGGCATAATGCTTTTTGAGATTTCATAAAAATTGTTGGCAAAATTATTCATGGTCGTCTCCAACCAATCGCTGAATCGCTTGACCATGAAACTCAATGCGGCTTTTGTCCTGGAAGGGGATGCAATGATGCAGTTTTCTGTGTGAAAATTGAAACTTGTGCTTTATTTTTAGACCTAGTTAAAGCCTTTCACAGGGTTCCACGTAAACTTCTATGGACAGTATTGGAGCGTTTTGGTGTTCCGGCAAAACTTATCAACACACTTAAAGCCCTCCACAAAAACGTCTTTGTTAACTTCACAATCGACCCTGTCTCTCATGTTCTCATCAAATGCACAATCGGTGTGAAACAGGGTGATATCTTAAGAACCATTCTTTTCACCATCTTCATAGCAAGAACTGACCTGTACGTTCTGAACTAAAAACGATTTTATTCTGACTGGACGCAGACTAAATGCACGGGGCTTGGAATATGAGTTTGGAGACTTGGAAAACGCTGACGATTCAACAATTTTCAACTCCATGGAAGAGATTGAACTTGGATCGAAAAGTATCTAGAACACTTTAGCCGCTTCGGAATGAAAGTCCATATGGGAATGAAACCTTTCAGAAACCATCTAAAATCGAGATCCTGATCGTTCCTCCTAAGTCTGCTAGAGGAGTACCTCTCTTGGAACAGCAGAAAGTAAATCTGTCAGAAGGGAAGTTCTTCCCAATAGTCGATAAGCTCTGTTATTTAGGCTCGACATTAACAAGTGACTGCAGCGACCGTGAAGACGTGCTTCTTCGTATAAAGAAAGCTGGGAATATATTTCGAACTCTAAGAAAGTGCTTATTTGCCAATTCCAAAGTAGGATTGAAATTCAATTCGAAAGTATTCAAATCAATTATTCTTCTCATGCTCTTTTATGGAGCGGAGTCGTCGTGGTGTCTCACCGAGTTTCTTCTATAAGCGTTACGTGCTTTTCACAATCGCTGTGTTAGAGCCATTTGTGGAGTAAACTTACGGGACGTTTACAAAGAGCACATCTCAACTGTCTCTTTGCTACAACGCCTCGGGCTTTGCTCAATGGATGCATATGTCATCAAAAAACAGCTCCGCTGGGCCAGGCATGTTGCGTGAATGCCCATGGATCGAATGCCAAGAAAAATGCTTTCCTGCTGGGTAGGTAATAAGCACCTGATTGCCCCAGAAATGACGTATGGTCGTTCGTTGTACAAACACTTGCGAAAAGCTGATATTGAAAGCGAACACGTTATTGCTATGGATCATGATCAATGGAAAAAATAAAGTTTTTAATGTTTCTTAATATTTATAATCATTATGCTTTCCTAGGTTTCGTGAATTCTTACTACCTAGGCCAATTCTCTTATAAAGGTAATTTGGTCATTCATTATTGTTATTATTACAAAAAACATTTAAAGACAAAAGAAAAAAATCTTTGGGAATTTGTATTTCCATATGTGATAATGGAAACAGGTACCATCTTGGGTAATGAGATTAGTAATTATCGTATCGATTTAATTATATCATATTCAATATCTCTTCTCTGGAAAAAAAGCCCTCATCAAAAACCCTCCCATGAAGACGGGTTTTAACTTTAACTGCCGAAATTCCTCTACGGGGGAGTACCCCGAGCTGTGTACCCCAAAAATGTACCCTAAAGAATCTTTTGCGTGTGTTAGTCTAAAAAGACGCTCTTCGTTAGCTCCGCACGTAAAAAGAAATATCGCGATACTTAATGACTTTTCAGTGTTTTCAAACAGACTGGTTAACTTTCTTATACGGGAGTAAATGTGGATGATAAGCAAATTATAGGTCCATAAACGGAAGATCAATTTAACTTTTGATCAAAATATTTCGTGAACGAAAACAAAAAAAAATATGTTAAAACGGTAGCAACTGTTGAGATCAAAATTTCAAGCTCTACAACATTTCAAAAAATAATTTTTTATTCAGAATCAGCGTATTGGCAAAACTAGATTTTCGCTGAGCAATAATAGTTGATATAAAACAATAAATCAAATTTCTTGCGATTGTTTAAAATTACGTTATCTTATGAATGTTTTGTTATTTAGTCTATTGTTTCTTTTGAATTCAACCAATGAAAATACTTTATTCCGAATCTTGAATGCACCAGAGGTGTCTGCAACCCGTCGCCCTTTCTCGTTTGCTATGTTATATGAAAATACAAAAAACAACGAAATTTAAATTGAGAGCAACGGGTTCCTGTCTATATTTCAATAACATGTAACTTTACTCCAGGTTGTTTTATATCAGTGCTAACTTGCTAATTCAAATTTAAGCTAAGACATTTTTCATGGTTTATTTATCCAGCCAGGTATATCACACCAGTTGGCTTACTTTCGTCATTTTTTTCGTATAGAAAACTACTAGACTGTGTGCGATCGTAAAATCAAATTGATGTGGATCCAGGCTTCACCGCAGCAAACTATTAAAATACGAAAGCTAAAACCAGTAAGAAAATGTTCGATCCAGGTCCAATCCCTTTGGCTTCGAGCCCCTGTTTCCTGGTATACTGGAAAGAAAACATGGTACATATATACATGTACACAAGGTAATAACCACAGGGTTGTTTTGTTTGAGCAATGTATGTAGCAGAGTGTATGAAAAAAGTTTGTCAAAAACGGTGTAATTTTTTGTTTTTTGAAATATTTTTTCCAAACATCTAGAAACCTTGTATACTGAATTACGTGTGAAATAAAGGCTTACGCCAAGAAGTACGTGAAAACGGAAAAATTAATGATTACAAATTCATTGGTTTATTGACACTGTGTGGATTCCGCTAGATTTAAAAGCGGTACCCTGTGGTACTCCTACTTACAAGTTTTCGTAACCCTGTGGAATTCCACCACCTTCATTTTCAATCATACCTATATGTAATATGGAATTGCACTCAGGCAAGGTTAATAATGGTAGATATGTTAGCGGGAATGACCGGTCGTACTGGCTGTTGTCTTGGAGTTTTATTTTTTAAAGGTGAATGTTTACTCTTTTTAAAGGTGAATGTTTACTCTAATTTGCTATGATGTATTCTGTTTACAACAGTATGTGAAGGTAGTGTGCATAAAACTTGGTAGACATATTTGGAGTAATTAATACTGTAATTACTGGCTCCTACTAATACTAATATTGTAACAGTGACCACGTATGCACCTAGCACTTACTAGATAGCTGTGTTTACAATAAGAAGGCTTGTAGATCAAAAGACTTGAGGGGTATGGCCAACCTCTTCCCCTAGGCCATCCCCTTGCTTTTTAATATACTGACAACGCGGAGGGGAAGACCCTTGAATTGCATGAAATTTTCGGATCGGTGATTGGCGGATAACATTTTGATTATGCTAAGTCGATTTTGCATTTTACGGTTTGTCATAATGTCAGAAGTTACGGCAGTGACAGACTTTAGACTGTTATATACAAATAAGTTCAAAGAGTAGTTTCAGTGTTTTGTATGATAGACACACACAGATGAAATAGCTGTAGTTCATTTATTGGAAAGTTTTAGAAATATCTTTTCTTTTTTCCAAAAATTACTCATGCACAATACATCCACCTTTTTGAAATCAATTCAAATTGCTGGTGGTATCTTATTTACCCTATGCATCATGATGGCTTTCCCCACTGTTGATTTACAACTTAATATGCCACACCTATCCATTATTGTTTTTTGTACTCTATCAACAAAATCCATCTCAAAATCGTTTCTATCAAGCTGTAGGTTAAATGGCTGACACCATATCCCAAACGCCACTTCTGAAAATCTTCTTGTTTGGTAGCGAGATTGAAATCTAATTATGACATGAGAACAACCCTAACTTTTGTTTATATGTTTTTGTCTGAAAACATCCCAAGCAACACTCCTGTTTGTCTATTGTGATTACCATAACTATTTGCGAAAAAAACAATTAAAGAAATCATATTAAGGAAAATAAATCATGTAAAATTGTGATAAATCAGAAAATATAGAATCATGTGAAGAATTTGAAAATCGAAATATTTTGTACATCCAATTTTGTAATATATACCTTTACCCCTTGATTTTCCATTCCAACAACCTTGTCACAATCAAGAAGCCTCTAGCCTTCCATTTAAAAAATGCGGAGTATAACCATTAGTTGAGAAAAATCGAACTATTTTGACTGTATTTAACATTTTACGTGATGTTTTAAATAAACAAAGAAATTATAAAAAAGCGAAAAGAAAAATATAGTTTTTTCCTTTTATAATTTTATATGTCAAACCGTGTATTTTTGGAGAAAATCCAGATTTCTTGACAACATCTTGTGATCACATGTTTAACAAAATATTGAAAGTTAAATCCTGTTTTTCTCCATGCTACAAACTACCATTAATGAAGTTAATTGTGAATATAATCATTGTGGCGTGTACTGCTAACACACTTTAGTGTATGGTAATAGTAAGTAGTAGTAGTATTAGTTAATTGCCTCAAACAAAGATACAAAACGTTTGTCATTCATAATAGCTAATAATTTTAGATAATAACGAATCTTATCATGCCTTATTATGATATGCCTATGAGTGCTGTCCGTAACTAAGTACGTAAGCTTCTCCATTTGAAGAGTTTGAGGAATGAGTCGCTGACGCCTAATGACTTGAGAACTCGGGCGCGGGCGGGTGGTTATGCCTTTTTTTGATAAATTTCACTCTGGCTTTTATAGCCTAGGAGCACATGATCTGCCTAGCGTCTGCCTAGCTTGTGTGCCACACCTCCATAGCCTAGCATCAGAGCCTAGACTAACACAGCCTAGCTAGCCTAGATACATATCTTAACATAACGTGATGAGATGAGAGCTAGTTGCATTTCAAGTTTATGTTGGACAACAGATTTATAATGAAATAATTATTGTGAGTTGAGTAGAGTGAAATTATAAGTCTCCTTCTTGCAATTAACCTGAGTTAGGCCTAACTCCATTATTTATTTTCTAGAGAAAGAGAAAAGTACTTTACAAATATATCGACTAAATAATATATAAGTGTATCCTGCTGTGCCTCTTGTGCAAGGACGGGAAATAGTATATAGAAAGTGTAAATAATGATTTAATTAATTTGGGACTGTGGCTTGGGAGTATGAAACTTCAATGAATTTCATAAAATGTTTTACTTGACATCAATCAACAAATTTGGGTCTTTCTTGAGTGTCATGTGGCAAGTGGTCTGTTTACATTTTCCTGAGAAATTCTTGGTTGATTTACTTAAACTTAGGGGCATCCATAAAGTACGTACTCAGTTGAGGGGGAGGGGTAGTCAAGCTTGTTTTATGACATCGTTTCTATTGTTTTATTGCATACAGTACAAGGGAAGAGGGGGTCCAAAATTGACAATTTTACTGCGTACATACTTTATGGATGCCCTCTTACTTTGAAAGTCTAACTTGAGATAAAAACTTTATTTTAAAAGTTAGAAAACATTTTCCTCTCATCTCTGATATGGTATCTTTTTTCAACAAAGTTTGAAAAAATAGTATGGCAAGTGACAAAGGCTCCCCTCTAGTCTAAGTGTTTGCAAGATTCAGTATAGTAGAATGTGAATGTGTGAACAAGGCTGTTTGAGGGTAACAATTTTAGTTAAGGTGCAGCAAAGATGGCTTCATTTTCATTACGAATAAGTATACCTTTTAGACATACAAAACAGTACCATACTGACATTGAAAAGCCAGTCAATAATAAAATACTTACTTCAGCAATCATTCACGATGTTATTTTCATTTTCATTCTACAACCAAATAAAATTTAGTAGATTGCCATAACATCTTGGCATCTACTAGCTACAAGAAGTGTTTGAGGAATGAGTCGCAACAGCAACAGTGTGTCAGGCCACGGCCATGTATTGGGTTTTTTTGGCATGCGACTCCAGGGCCTTCCCCTCCGTGTTGTCAGCATACTAAAAAGCAAAGTGGTGGCCCTGGGGACGAGGTTGGGGTATGGCAAGGAATTTTATTGCTAAAAATATTTGAATATATCGTAGAAGCACTCTTGTAAATCATAAATTATCTCATCTAAGAAAATTGATTTAACTTTGATTTTGAGGTATGCTAGGACCTCAGTGCCTAAAAATTGACGATTTTTGAAAAGTAACATTCAAGTTTTTTCTTCATATCTCTTTAACGAATTAACCAAATTTAATGTATGATAGATCAAAATTTAAGTTAGGCAATTCTCTTTCCATTGAACTCAAGTATATTGCTTCAAAGACTGAAACTTTTAAATCACCGCGGAGGTCAAGTACTGGGAGCGTGTTATAACTCATCCGAGAGGTAAAACTCTTCGCCAGGATAACCCGAGATTTTCACAAAAGCCGTGAGTTTAACAGCTCACGCAAAAAATGTTCATGTTTCTTTGGAGGGCCAAGGAAGTGAGGGTTTTATGCCATTAGTGATTGTAAGTTTATCGGCTGGATGGCGGCAAACAGGTTAAAGTGTTGATGGGGAGACTGACGGTAAAACTGGTGATGGCAATTGATGATAGTGCCTCTGTATTGCAAGGTTTTTTTTAGGGCTTCTCCGCCCTAGTTTTTTGTTTCTTATTGTGTGGCAAGGTGAAATCAATTTGGTGTTAGTAGAACAGTCTCAAAGTGTTTACAATTGTAGGCGAGTTAAAAGCGGGTTTAAAGTTACACCCGGTGGTAACTTCAACTCCGTGCTATCTACACCGACGAGATGGTCAATAGACTACTATGTAGTTGACTAGGATATCTCAGTACAGGCGTCTCAGTTAGTTTAAAATATGTTGCTAATAAAGACACTGGAGTATTGGGATCTAACCTGGGACGCGTAGCAGTGTAACAGATTACCCATTAAACCACACTACTGCTATCAGTACGGCACTCTATATATACCGATCGTGGTATGCACCCTAATCGAGGTATACACCACCCCCGAATGGGGTAGACTTAATACGGCTCATAATGTTGCAAACTTGCCTCTATGTGCTAGACTAGGTTCTGTGCATACTACGATGAAGATATTCGGTCATAAGTTTATATGAATCCTTGGCATACATTTTTTCATTTCTATTTTGTAAAACCTAACGTCTCTGATCGAACAAATGCATAAAAAATTGATGAACAGTGGTAAATACTAAATGATCATAATCTCGCGACCAGAAAACCTATTTTTCCTAAATAGGGACTAACGGACGGACGGACGGACGGAAGGACGGACAGACGGACGGACAGACGGACGGACGGACGGACAGACAAAGAAGACGGATGAACGATGGATTAGTAGGCAGGTAAATGGACAGATGAAACATGGTTAAATCCGGATTTAGAATATAAATGGAAGTAGTATAGGCAATTATACCCTTTATTAAAGCTATTCTTATAGCGTAAGGAATTCGACTTTTCCAATATTTACGGTGATGCATTCGTGGTGAGCTTTGTTTTTTAAGTTTCTTTTTAAACACATTCCTATTTTCAACAAATTCTTGTGTTCATGTATATATCACCAGCAACTAATCTTTCACCAGTGTTATCTGCAACAAAAATCGTTGTTTTTACCTTCATCAAAAAATTGATTTTCCCGCTTTGAACAAAGAAGTTTAAATGACTTGGAACAAAAGATATTGGACCGCAGTGCAATATGCAGACGCAGAAATTTTCTAACTTTATCCCGTAAATGTTATTTCCCAATAAAAATTAGCTGTCATAATGAGTTCCAGTTAATGTATTTTCTTTCTTTCCAACTGTACTAATTTGTAACGACTCAAATGGTGTATTGAAAGAACTACTCACTATTTTCTTTTGAGAACTTGACTTGGCAGCTTGCTGTGTGATATGTGATATTGCTTACGTCAAGTATTTACCTTGTTGCATTTTGACATGCTCAAGAAATTATTTGATTGGTTTCTTGAATGATCTTCCACATACTCTTTCCTAAAAGATGAAATTATAAGAATGCCGATAATTCAACTGCTGAAATTTATTGGTGATTTTGTGATTCGATGATGGGTCAGAATATTCCCGTAAATGGCGCAATACGAATTAAACTAATTTTCGTGAGAAGATTCTTTACCCTATTTCTCATTGTGTCAGGAGCTTATTCGCATGGTGGGGGATATAAAATTCACCTTTTTAAAAAGCTATAAACGGCAAAAGTCTCGTACAATAGTAGTTTACCATGAAAGTCTTTTTTTAAGTCAATAAAGCGGAAATCGTTATCAAGGTATCTTATTGACGGTAGCATATTTTCTAAAACGTTAGTTTGTAATTCTTTATGAACATACTTATCAAAGAAAAGAGATTCCATAGTTAAATCACCAGAATTTAAATAAAATAATTTCGTGGAAAGTTATCAAGCCCTCTAAAAATAAACAAAAATGTCTACATTTACTTTGTTCTCCCGCCCCCCCCACCCCCCCCCCCCCCCCCCCCTCTCCTCTCCCCCTTTTTGAACATGTGACATAATCACAAATTTTTCTGCTGTCAGAATGTAGTATTTATGATTCAAGCCACCTCTGGAAGTTGTAAAGGGATAAAAGCAGTATACAAGTTATTCAAAAAAGAATTTCGGGCCATTACTCCTCATTTTGAGCATAATGAGTTGAGTAATGAATATTTTGACCCAAAGTCTCATACATCGGTGTGAAACTAAATTCTTTTAATTGTTGGCTTTCATCATAGTGATTATAAAAAATTCCCCAGTCTGTAAGGGTATTGATTGAGATTTGTACAAATAAATATACAGCCGCCGTGCTAAAAGTAAAAGTAAATATCCTATGCTGAAGCATAGAGCAACAGGAGCGCATTGGTGGAGTGGGAAAGGATGCGGAGAAAAATCTGGCTGCTAGCAAGAAGAACTGAAAGGGATGGAAAGTATGTGTTCAAGACACATATACCTTGAAAGTAGACTGGTCTGAGTCAACATAAAACCAACCAGCTAAAACAACAATTATCTTAGATCTAGGAGTAACATGCAGAGCATGTGCAATTTACATGTTGAACAAGGTGTAGAGCCACTAAATAGGAGAGCAAGGCAGAACATGTGCTCGTGGAAATGTAATGATTAAAGATGGCAGCATTGTGGTTAGGTATTTATGTGTACATTTAAACTCTCCTACAAGATTAGAAGAACAACAATAGATCGAAACAAAAGACTTCTAGACCAGGGTATTTTAAAATGAATATAGTACTATATGCTTTCATTTTTGAAAACCTATTTAATAAACCTTTGTATTCTCCTTGTGAAAAATGGTTAAAGGATAGCAAGAAGGATACATAATTCATTCTTGTTTTAATATGTAGTTAATTTCTAAATAGAAAAACAAGTGTGAAGATTCATGGAAAAGGCCCTCAACTTTCTGCATTATAGCTTTCATATATATATATATATATATATTTGTACACGAAACAGCGGATGTAGTGGCTGAGTTCTCACGAACCCTTTTGCCTCGGCAGCTCAGGGACTCAAACCCTGGATCGTTGCATCTGCACCACGGGCTCTTATCCACTGAGCCACGTCGCCGACAAAAGGATTCGTGAGAACCCAGTCAACTACGTGTTTTTCGACCTTTTCAGGCCTTCTTCAGGAGGAACCAGAGCCAGTACTATAGCTGAATTATATATATATGTGTATATTAACCCTACCTGTACTGACTGTATTTTGACTTCGGCAGTACTGGGGAGGGCCTAGTAGGCCCGCAGTCAATATCTCTTGATAGCATAATGATATAAACTTGAAACTTAGTATGAAGTTAGTCCTCAATAAGAGTAGTAACAAAATCATACTCAAAAAGTAATGGTTGCTATGGTTACGTGATGACGTCATCATATAAAAATAGTACAGAGAAAATTTATATACTTGCTTAAATCACTATATCTTCCAAAGTATAAGGGCTTTTTCAAATCTGTTTTAATATTTAGAAAGCTAAAACAAAAATCTTTCCTGAGTTTTCATCAGAATTTGAAAAGAATTAAGTCCTGACCATCTTTAGCGCGCCAGAAACATCAAAACTATTTTTTTGGATTTTAGCGCGCCATTTTGAAATTATGACGTCATATGAAAATTTCGTGACGTTTGCAGATTGCTCTTAATGATATACGACTATTGTCAAAGTTTCATGTCAATATCTTTTGTCTATCGAAAGTTATGATCTGTTTAAGATTTGGTGAATTTACAGTAAAATAGGTTACGGTTCTCACTTTGCGTTCAATAATTAAGGTTAACATTTGAAATTTTAGGAAGATCTTTCCAATAAGATTTTATTAAAAGTCAAAAAGTTTCAAGTTCGTAGAGTTTTTCGTTTTGGAGATATTGTTCCTGAAACAGGACCGCGGGCCTTCGGCTTTTTAAACACATATTTTTCTTTAAATTGTAGTCATATTTATGCGGTTTTTATATCATTCGAAAGATCTTTTTCTCCTCTTTCAGAAAATGTATTTTTTATCTTAAAATGATAAATATATTTTGAGATATTAAATATTTGTTTCTTTGACACGCTCATTAATTCAATAACGATCAATTAAGAAAGTTGTTAATGGGCAATTAGTCTTTTGTCATGTTGTAATGTTGTAGTGATGTACTGAATATCACCAATTTTTTTACAAACACGAAATTAACGTTTAACGTGTGTATTCACTTTTATAAATAAGTTACAAAATGTAAATTAGGTTTTATCAAAAGGCCTTTTGTTTTGTAAAAAATTTCAAATGAGATCTGTTTCCTTGAGTTATTAACTTGTAATTAAATTCACAGTTTTTATTGATCATTACCTATTTAATGAGAAGTTTTCATGATATTATTCAGCATATCTTATTTGTTGTTTTCATTTTTCTAATGAAATTTATATTTTTAAAAAGAGGAGAAAAAGCTCTTTCGAATGATACAAAAATCGCATAAATATGAAAACCATATAAAGAAAATTATATGGTCGAACCTCTTTTTTTGGGACACACGGTACAGTAGATAAAAGACTTTTAAAATAGATAATAAAATTACTGTAGCATTTTGGATCGACCTAAGGGGTGTTAAGTACTATAGCCATAAATGCCGGAAAATGCCTTTGCCTGAAAACCTCGGTGAAGGAGTAACAGTTTAAAGAAACGTTTCGCAATAATGCAAAACACTTCACCGTGATTCGCCAGTCAAACAATAGGCAAGAAAAATATTAAAAAACTAACAATACGCCAAACGACAGTTAAATCAAAAATTAAAAAAATTAAAAACTTGTTGTACAATGGAAAGTATCACGCATATACACAGGCGTATCCAATGAATGAGGAATGGGACCATAACTATGGTTAGAATCCATGCAGTAGCGTATCTAGGGTAGGTCGCGCAAGCAAGGAGGAGAGGTGTTAAAGTCATTAAATGGTAATTTTCTTTGTCATCAAGTGACTACATAATGGCATTTTTAACGACTTTAATGACATCTAGTGGGTTGGATAAAGAGGCAACAGTTGAAAATTCAACTGGTCGAACTTACAACATCCCAGACAGACACCCTGCATGTTCACATGAAGTTGGCCAGTAGCCGCATAAGTCAGCATTTCGCCAAAACCACCTACACAAGACATGCTATACCCCCGGTATACACCCAATGTTACTCCATTATACAACAAGTGATTACACGAGGTAGAATTATATTTTTAAGGCATGTATACTTCACAATGATTTAAGCCCTCTGGAAGAAAAGTGTTCAATTTATATTGCCAGAACCGTTCCCTCTTCCTCACACTCTCTAAATTTTCACCTTTATCTATGAGCACAAAAACCCAATCCTGCATTCCATTATGTTCTGGCTGGCTAAAATTATTATGAAGTCCTTGGTTGTACAACTTCCAACATGTTGAATACCACAACATTGACATGATAATAAATATATAACATTTTGCGAATTACAGTCTAACTTTCCTGATCTGATGTTATACACTTTCCCATTTTTATCTGAAAAAAATTCCGTTTCCTTAACAAAATTACGACACCACACCTTTTACCTCCGCATTTCGAGCTACCGCCTTTATTGGCATGCAGTGAGAGAACCCTTGCTCGAACCAACAAGTCTTTCAGACTTTTACTTTTTATAAGACCAACAATCGGAACCTCACCAAAAACTTTCTGGTGTTCCCTATTGCATGCCAACAGAACGTGAATCAGTTTCAGAATCTTACTTACAACATTAAAAGCAGGATTGTAAGTCATATTAAATACGAGTTTATCATTCTTCCTTTTCCGTTTTTCCTTATTAAGTAGTTCACCCCCGTTTTTGCTTTCTAGCTTCCAAGACTTTTCTCCTTACCATATTTTTATTGCATCCTCGACCAATTAACCACCCCTCTAACTCATTACATCTTTGGTAGAACTCGGGCTCAGAGCAGATGCGGTTAAGCCTTAGTGCCTGGCTATAAGGAATAGATGTTTTGCAATGGGTAGGATGGCAAGAAAAAAAGTCTAAGTACTGATGAGTATCCGTTTCCTTAACATGAAGGTCTGTTACAAGTTTTGAATCTTTAAAAGTAACCTCCACGTCTAAAAAAAGTCACTTTCTCCCTAGAATACTCAAAAGTGAATTTGATTGTCTCATGAACATTGTTGAGTTCCTGAAGAAAGGTTTTTAAAGACTCCTCGCCATGTTGCCATATCCTGAAGATATCGTCAATATATCTCCACCACACCAAAGGCTTCAATGACGAGGAATCTAAAAAACCCTCCTCCAGGTCTGACATAAAAAGAATCGCATAAGGTGGGGCCATTTTAGTTCCTATTGCAGTACCTTGTTTTTGTTGGTACACAACCCGTTCGAATACGTTGTTCTTAAGTACGCATTCGGCCAACTCTAAAAGACTTTCAGTAGAAATGGTTTTCGATTCTCTTCTATTTAAGGCCTTTTCAATGCTTCAAGACCATCCTTATGTGGAATACTAGGCTATAACCCTACCACGTCAATTGAAAATAGTATCATCTGGCAAATTGGGGAGAGACGTTAGTTTTTTGAGAAAATCATTAGTATCCTGTATATATGATTTAACAATTTTAGACAAAGGTTGAAGATAATAGCCTTAAAACGCCGAGATTTTTTCGGTAAAAAATCCCGTGTTAGATATAACAGGACGTCCTGGAACTGCGTGGAGCCTTTTATGAATTTTTAGAAGTAAATAAAATCGGCCCACTTTTGGGTTTTTGACCATATATATATATATAATTTTAAGAAAAACAATGGGAAAAAAAAGTCTGTAACTAAATAAAAAAACGTAAATGGACCGTGTAAGGCTATGTGTCTATCTTCTCTTGCAAGTTTAAAACCCATTACACTTGCTTATTTTAGCTCCTGATGGTTTAAGATGAATGAGATTTACAGATGTTACATCAGTTTGTATTGAAAAAAAAACACATGATATATACAAAAATGAAATGAAAGTAAACACATCAACGCTATACTACTAGCAATAGCTTACACTAAACTGCCCCCGTCTGCTTGAACTTAACAACCGTAAACTAAAAAACCACCAATGAAAAAGTTATACAAATGTCAATAATGGTTGCAGTTGATCCCGAATCGGCTAACATTTTGATTTTG
>JAUBWS010054177.1:0-17124 GCA_032270445.1 Darlingtonia californica
TTCTAATGTTGATAAATCTGTCGGACGGACTAGACCTGAATTTTGTGGTCGAGAAAAATGGTACTTTCCACATTTGATCTTGTTCCTTTCATCATTGTAACTCTCAAGACAAGGACGTCATAAAATTCTGCACTAATAGTTAAATTAACGCTTATCTAAGTTCACAATTGGTGATTTGCAGTCGTCCGTCCGACAGTTCAAGATCGTTGATTAGTAGTGAAAAAGTGCAACAAAACGACTAAAAATGACATTGAATTGTGATCTCTTTTGATTTTTCTTGATGATGAATGTCAATACTGACCTTTTAGCATCAAAGTCTATTCATTTTCAGAAAAAAAATTCCAAGCGTGCGTGATGACGAATTACAAAATATGCTCAAATAAGCCTGTCAAGCGCGAGGTTTGCTAAAATTTCTGTCGTTTCAGTATTCACATTCTTTGTTGTTCACAGCGTTATTCGAAAGCTGATAAGCCAGGAAAACTGTCGAAATGGATTCAGGTAAAATTTCAATTTTATAATTCGTGGCGGAAAATTTGATTGTATTCATCTCTTTTGTTCTGTTATGGAGAACATTTCCTCAAAAATCAACATCCTGTACTAATGTAGTCTGATTCGCCAACCCTTACAAAAGTTCGTGTTTCGCAGAGTGATGTGAAGCAGCCTAATACTAATGTGACTTTCCAACTACTTCAAAGGTAACGAACGGTATTTGGAAAGTCACACGGGTTTGATGGAGATTGGGCTCTGTCTGTGAATCAATTCGATGACGTTCAATTGGTTCGTAGGATTCAACTCCCCTCGTCTACTACGAATTAGTGTAATGACGTCGAATCGATAGCGAAGTCGGTAGAGCAATGCCCCGGCAAGCGAGAGATCGTGGGTTTAATGCCCACTCGGTCCGTTAATTTTGTGTAGTTGAAAAGTCACATTAGTACAGGATCTGTTGATTCATTAACAATATCTGTGTAATATGCACTTGGTTACATGAAAATGGCTGATGATGGTGAATACACCGAAACTGGGACTCCGTTGGCTGTATGCCTCTCCCTAATATACACGGCTTTACAATTACCACCACTCATAAAAATCTACCTGATGAGGTTTTGTTTTTCATGTATTATATACAGATGTATCAGCTGTACACATCATAAATAAAATATTAAAACATAAAATTCATAAAAAATGTTAATGACACCGTATTTCTCTGCTTACAAGCCTAAAGGCTGTCTCAAAAAATTTATAAGTTATAGCATTTTTCTATTTTTCTCGGGATATACTAAACACTTATTGAAAAATAATAGCTCGTTTGAAAGATTATTCCGAGTGTATTAATATTACACAATAAAAATATTAGGAAATTTTGAAATTGAAGAAGAAAAATAAAGATGAAAGATATCAACTCTCTATTTATGATAAAAACTTCAAATTTGGTAAGCAAAAACTTCAAACTTAACTGATTTCAAATATGTAATTACTTAGCTATTTTCCATAGCTTTTATAGTTATGAATTTACGAATATTTAAAGTAGGCCTATTTTGGCTATTTTTGGCTTTCTTTGGAGGATCTCGTATATTCAGACTTTAACATTTCTAAATTTTTACAGTGATGGAATTTTCAGATATTTTTTTTCTTTGAATATCAGGAAGAATTTTCCGTAGAAGCAACATGTTGCAAATTCACGCAAAAGAGGATCCACTCTTTAAAGGAAAAAACTTCATCAGAAAGAAGGTTTTGCAGATTCATAGTATTTTGGCCTTTTCGCGTGAAAATTTCATTAGGGTAGAGGACCTAACATCTCCATCATTTAATGGTACGTTTCCTGTCAGTAAACTTCTAAAGTTTATAGAAATATTGAAAAGTACATGAAATTAGAGTGTTATAGAAGAATCAACGCATTTCTTAATTCATAAAATTGAGCAAAAATTATATCTTGCACTTCAATTTTTGCGGTTACCAAAATTATGCGTGTAAGAACATAAATGAGTACATTCTTGGATAGCGTAGTTAAATGTTACTTTATGTAAACAAATTTCCAAACCTACAGTGCAACTGGTCGCATATGTGATCATGGCTGGACTTTTTTTTACAGTCCTAGGTCCCTGGATAGTGATCTAGGAGCTCCTGAAAGATTAGCGAAATATGAAAACTCAAAGCAATAAAAAAATCTATTAGAATAGGGTGCTTCAGAAATGTGAACAACTGCTCAACTTTAGGCTCATCTACAGAGAAATAAACGTCGAAACTAACTATCAAAACAAAATATATTATCTTCTTCATCAAATGACAATTGTAAAACAGCTAAAAAGTACGTACTCAGATATTTGACAATTAACAAAACTGTCGTGCTTTACATCATTGCTAAATCCCTAACTTTTGCTTTGCTTCAGGTGTACGACAGTGAGGCACGATTTTCTATTCCTGTATAGCGCTACATTTATAAAATATATGCTCTAATTGCCTTAGCCTTTCTAAAGTAACAAAGCATAACACATAAACGTATCAATGCCGTGCGATAACTAGTCTAACGCGGAGACTTTTAGAACGAGCGCGCGAACAATAAGCTTTGCGTGTGTGCGATTCAGACTACGCGATAAGCGACAGAAAATAGAAAGAAGAGATCGGGTTTCTTAGCTTTTATTTCTACTGACGTATTCCTCAGTTTTGATGAAAATTTCGGCAATTGTTTGACTGAACTAGCATAATTATTTTGAGGAAAATATTCATCTTCAAAGTAAGAATCACCATTCAACTATCCATCATTTATCATAACCTGGTATATTTTCCAATATACTGTTCACTTTTCCACTCGAGGAAAACCATAACCTGGTACAGTTTCCAGGAAGGTCAGCCACTCAAGGTAAATCATTGTATAACACAACCTTTATCATCGTTCTCACATTGTTTGTCAGTATTTTGATGTGTCTGCTCTTCATTATGGTCCACTACATGATGGTTTTTCTTATCATTTTTCAATTTGTATTTATCACGATAATGTGATCGAATTTTTTCACGGTCTTCATCACGTTTCTGATGAGATGCTAACCGATCTTGTTTCTCTTTTTCACGACGATCTTCCATTTGTTTCAAAGAATTATGTCGTCGTTTCGATTCGACTTTATCGCGTTTTTCTTCGTCGTCATCGCCAAGAAATCCACCGATATTATTCTTCATGTCGGATTTCACAGCTGCAGCTTTGTTGGCTACCATAGCTTGTGTCACTTTATCCATGTTGAAACCAACAACACTTCATTCAAAAGATATTAATATCCTAAAAGGAAAGAAATTTTTAACTACCTTATTCGTACTAATTTTCGCGCGTACTAATTTTCGCGATTTTCGCGATTTCTATTGTTTTATAACAATAGCCTATTGTTTTTAACTTTTAAATAAAAAAATCGCGAAATTAAATCCGCGCGAAAATTAGTACGAATAAGGTACGTTGCAAGCAACGGTAGAGTACTCGTTTACAGGGCGCTAAAATAATAATGATAATTTTAAACTGCTATCACAAATATAAATTCCACCATAACTGCGTAATTTTATTCCCTGAAATATACCATGGTGAAAGCACGTACAATTAAACAATTAAAGCAGGAAAAGATGCAAGCTTATTTGACATCATAAAACACATCTAAGCCAGTGTTGAACACTTTCTGTGCCGGAAGTTTTCAAGATTTTGCAGATCTTTGGAGATCAAAAAAGTGTCCCGTTCGTTACTAGTTTCAATTCTAGGTTGAGTTTGGTATTTTTATACAGCTTGATAAATTCAAATCACATAATTCCATCATAGAGTTACACTTTGATCTAAATTGGACAAGAATTATCAAAGAGTTTACGAGGTTACGAGTTTGTGATAATATCTCGAAAGGAAAACAAGCCATCAAAAATCTAACATCACCTAACAATTATTATTCATCTTAGTACTAGATTCACAAAAATACAAGCTTTGACAACAAAAACACCTCACTCCATAATGTTTTAAACACAATGTTTAATGTTTACAGTTTCTTGGTACCAATTCACCCATTCGAGTCATCAGCAACATTTTTCGAATTTGAAGAACATTTTCTGACTTTTTAGCATTTTAATAAATCTTGGAAATTTTCACTTATTTAAATTCTTTTCAAAACTGACGTCAAAAGCACACTAAAAAACAATACAAATATATATGCGTGAGACCTTGGACCATGTAGCCGGCCCTAAAACCGCTAATGACAGCGTTCCGTTTCCGAGTTTCTTAATTCTTAATTTTTTAGCCTGGAATGTTTTTTAATGATCTACAAGTTCAGACAGTGTCAAGTGACATCAAATTTGAAGTTTAGACAGCTTTTATTTAAATGATATTTGATATCTACGCCAAGACTAACTATCTTTTAAGAATTTCAATCTGATCATATTTCTTACCTGGTTTTTATATTTCTAAACAACCCATATCCCTTAACAACTTCAGTTCTTGTTTGTTATACTTATTACACATACTTTATTTATTATACATTTTTTTATTTCGCGGGGATCTATTTTCGAGGATTGGCCGTATTTTGATTTTTCGCGGTTTGGGCCGAAAAATATAATTCGCGTGGACTTATTTTCGCGGATTCACAAGATTTTCGACCATAGTTTCGTCTTTTTATGCCATTTTTGGGAAATTTTTAAAAATCTTTGTTTTCGGGAGGATCTATAATCGCGGTCGGGGCTGAAAAAGATTTTTCGCGGGGGTTTATTTTCGCGGATTTACAGCAAAACCACGAAATACTGCGAAAATTTCTCCAAGTAGAATCAACGTATAAATCTCGTCTAAAAAGAAGGTCAGTCACTGTACTTGTGCATATTTTCAGGGTATACTTCCCATTTCTTGGGACGGCACTTCACAGTGAAATAATATTATACAAAAAGATTTTAAGAAAAATGAAAATGAAAAATATGAACTTTAAAGCTGACATACTGAAACTTCCACCTTGTCTGAGTTCAAATATGTAGTTATTTTTCCCATAACTTCTATAGGTTTGAACAAACCGCCCCTGCAAATAAGTGGTTCTAGCTTCTAAAGTAGAGATGTAACAAAAAGGAATACATAATCTAAATTAACTAAGATTGGCAATTTGATTGCCTATAGACGGTTATGTTTAAATTTTCACATTCCCATGCGCATGTGCCAAAACCATTTTTCAGTGCGCCGTTTCTATGAAAATTCCTGCACAATAGTGTGCCGAAATAAGAAAAAATACATTATCATCACTAGCGCTAAGTGATCACCTCCCAGTTTCGGAAAACTGAGGACTGAATTGACATCTCTTTTAGGCACTTAACACTCTTACAGCGTTAGCGATTATAATGTTGGACATAAGTCCTCTGACGATGATCATGATAAGAAAAATAGAAGAAATGAAGATTTTTAAGGAGTTTGGAAACCAAGTTATAATTTTGTTTCGGAAGTGTAATATAGCATGAAATCAGTCTTTAAGCCACAAATAGAAAAAAAGTTGATAATTATCATCATAATTATTATCACTATCATTTTTCTTCTTCAATTTTGAGTCTTTAAAAAATAGTTTGTATAATAGCATGTCACTGTGAATCAAATTTCAAACGAGCCGTCATTTTCCAACAAGTGGGAACTACACTCTGAGAAAAATGGACAAATGCAGCTAATGATAATTCTTTTGAGAATGACTTGAGTGAAACATACAAAAAAACTAAATTTTCGAGTACAAGAAACTTATAATAATATGGAAAGTCTACAAATAACTAACGTATACACAAAAATTGAATATTCTACCCGATTGCAAAATGTGACACCTTTTCAAACACATCCTAAACAGCTTTCAAACTTCCATTAATTGGAATATAAATAAGGAACAGATGATATATGTCTGACAATGAGAATATGGAGATTGTTCTTTTATAAAAAATTATTCTTACTGCTCTTTCAAAAGTCTCCCTGGCAAACTTACAATTTTCTATTAAAACATTATAATAAATTATCCGATTAAATCAAAATGTAATTCAGATAACCTTTAGATCTTTAATGAAATATAACGATAGAAGCTACTTACGCAAATTCTTGGTAAAGTATTTCAATGGCATTCAACTCGCTTCTTTTGATTCGAAACAAGCCCATCAAATAAGAAAATGTCTATTAATCTTCTTTGGTAGATAATACATCTCGATAAGTAATAATGATCACGGTCGGTTAAAAGTTGTTGTATTTATCCTTCTTATGAACAAACGTTTATTTTGATGTTAGAGAATCACTTGAATATGAATATGACACTCCACCGCAGCTACTATTTTATATTGACTGCTATATGTGATATTGATTTTGATGGAGGACATCAATTATTCCTTATAATAGAATAGAAAACTATTAGTTTTTAAACAGGTCCTCCTTCGCAGTGGTTTTCAATAAAACAAAAATTCTCCTCCATTGAGTAGGCAATAATAATTTCAAGAAACATATGCCAGTCATAGAGTAGACTATGTAGTCTGTGTTTTATTTCATTGCACTAATTTTTCAAGCTAATGTAAGTTCTTGAATATTTCATTAAAATCAATAAATTTGTATCGTTTGAAAGATTTTTAAGAGTGGAACAATTTCCAAACATTTTAGTTTGAAGAAAGAAGGAATGAAATTGAAGAAAAAATAAACTTTTTACTGAAACACAGTAAATGTTGGAATTTTTCATTAAAGAAACCTGAATATTTTGCAATTTCAAATGAGAAAAAGGTTCTTGAAAAGTTATGACCAAAAGTTCAGAGGTAATTTTCGCCAAAAAAGGGCAAAAACAGGGTTTTTTTAGCGAAAATTGTCTTCACACTTTCAGTTATAGATTTCCATTGAAGAATTAGATTTTTGAAACTCTTTTCCTTATTGAAATCGCAAAAGGTTTAGGTTTCGTTCATAAAATATTCCAACATTAACTTCAGTAAAAAGTTCATTTTCTTCAAATTCAATTCTTCTTTCTTCAAACTAAAATGTTTGGAAATTGTTTCACTCTTAAAAATCTTTCCAACGATACCAAATTTATCGATTTTTATGAAAAATTAGTGCAATGAAATAACAGTTAGTTAACTAGGCTTTTTCTAGCTAACTAGTCTTTTTTCACATACAATACAGTATTTCAAAACATTATCAGAGCTACATGGTTTCAGGAACTTCCGAACTTTTCCCATGATATCCCACATCCCCAATTTCTCGTGGAACAGACCTGTTTACAAGTCTAGCATGGAGGACCATTTTAAAGCTTAAAAAATATACACAGTTTATAGTTTGTAAAAGTGTTTATAAAATGTAAGAAAGGGACACTATCAGAAATTATTTTTACCAGACTACCAGACTATTGTTATCTGCACCAGTATTGAAAAATATTACCACTCCTACTTAGTTTGTTCGTTTGATTCATCAATATTGACATCTTACAAGTGGTTGTACCGTAATTTTGTAGAAACTGGTTAGAAGCTGGAAAATTGATAGGACACATGAAACTGATGAAATTAATTTGGTCCACATCTAGCAAAGAAGTCTCCACTATGGGAAATCAACACGGTGAAATGTCTCTAGAACGTTTGAAGATATCTAAATCAAACTCTCGAAATTTGCAGTTTTCGCGAAAAGGGATGGTACAGACTTAGATTTATTTTAATAATGAAAACTAGCAAAAACTAGAGGAAAACTGTTACAATAGAGTGAAAGTATAGAGATAATTGTCACAATAAAGATAGTTAAAAACTTTCAAAGTCTCTTTAATCCCATTCTTTTCAAGTTTCTCTACTGGTAACCATTCTACCATATGAAAAAAATATTTTTACCTAATGATTTGAATATTTATTTGTCGAAGGTTTCTGTAGTTTGCTAATATCAAGATTTTACATGTAAAATAGTGAATAACTAAACAATAATGTAAAATTATACTTTAAAAAAATCACAATTCACAAGGTTATAATCACAAGTAAAAAAACAAATTAAAAAAAGGAAAAATTAATAAAATCCACACTTTGAGGTGCTACTATGACAATAATTTAGTGCCCAATAATTTATATACAAAAATCAAATAACGCAATCAAATATAATAATGATAATTTAAAATATCAAATTTAATATATTGAAATATACTATAATTAAAGGTAATAAACAAATAATGTGCGACGTTCAAAACATATTTAACATGAAATAGGTAAATTATGTATGCTACTAAAAACACAAAAAATAAAGAAAAGCCAATGGCGTCAATGTAGTATTAAAAGAATAATTTTCATACCTACCGTAAAATGGTATTCCCACCTTAATATTCCAAAACCCTTACCTTATTTAGTGCTAAAATACATTGTCTTTATGTATCAATCATTATCCTAATAAAAAATTAATGCTAGATAAAAATTACACTACTAAAACCAAATTCCCCTTTTTCAACTTCAAATTTAAACCCATGTCGATGTTCTCCATTTCACCTACCGAAATGAATGGAATAATCCTGGTCTCTCTCAAAGCAACTTTTGAAAATCATTCTCCGCAGAGTTTAATGAAAATTTATCTTTATTAGGCAACGCATTTTTTCAACAAATTCAACTATTTCATGGCAAAGCATTTTTATAATCTGGGACCTTTCCCCGAGTGATGCATGGGTCTCCTAGGAATCCACCAAGAGGATTCAGGACAAAAAAGTTGGTGTCTTACAAATGGGATACTGGACACGTGCAAATTCGTGAACGAAAATGGTGGAATGAAATAAACAATTATGAAAACAATTGTGATAAATTCCCCAGTATGTATGTGAACTGTATAGTATATGGTCGTTAAAAAGCTATAATGATAAAGGTAAAAATATATAATATGAAAATCACATCGATATAATCACTCTAAAAAAATTAAAAATTAACATGACTATTTAATAGTTTAAAGAGGTTGCTTTCACAAAATAATGAACATGATTCCTACATTCCTAAAGTTCGGTTGAAGGGATGAGTGTACTAAGATCTGTATGCTCGTCACCTTCATCATCAATGGAATCAGCAACAGAAATCTCATGTTGTGAATCAACTACTGTTTCCTTCTCTTCTTTAGTATGATCGTCTGCAACTTCCACTATTCCCACTTGCTTCGACCCACCCTCCTCCGTGTCTTCTACAGGAGAAATTATTATGGGCGGGCTATTGATGCGGGTGGAATCAGAAGATGGGCACACGCCACCTCTACATGCACAACCACCTTTACAATCACCGAGACTTCCTTTTACCTCATCAGGACTCTCGCTAAGGCGTTCACAATGCTTTTTGATTGAAATTTCAAATAACTTTTGAGCCTCATTAGGACCAGTTTGTTTGACCAAACCATGTAAAAGACTTCTCTTACATCTCAACAAATGGTAAGGTTCATCAAATTCTTTCAAATATCCTGCATCAAGTACCTGTGGCAATATAAAGACATCATTTTAAAAGCAACATTGGCGAAAAGTAAAACGGTTTCTTGAAATTGAAACAAAATTTTCTTCATAATAGGTGCTTAACATAAAAAGTTAAATAGTTAAAAAGAACCCAATTTTTTTACTCCGACCCTGATTTTTCTTGACAAATAAATAAGAGAAACAGTAGGTTTAAAAAGAATACCATTAAAGGTCTTCACCTATCTAAACTATACTGAAATTACATTTATGTATTAACTATTAACTAAATATTGTATATAGCAGTTCAAAAAATTGCTGTATTTACACAATACAAACTAATCGTCCTAATTTTCAATTTACTCGACATTTCTTCTATTAAACGAATTAATCATCGAGACGAATGTCTCAGACGATTAGTTCGTCTCTATAAATACGGCTATTACTTCGATAGAAATTTGTTACGTTTGCTTCAGAATCTTACAATATTATACACGTTTTTTATAAGCAACACGTTTATAAGCATCGCTAGGCTCCAGAAAGCTAATTATCAAGCAACACCCTTAGCCTCCGTGGGAGATGGGTAGAATGGGTTTGATCATTGACAAGTTGATAATGGCATATTACACTATACTGTTTTATTGTCAAATTTAAATTTAGTTGCTTTTACAGCTTTACGGTTCATAAATGTATGTAATAAGCAGTTCAATGGCTCAACATCTCTATAAACCTGCTGATAAAACTACATTCAAATGCCAAACACTTCTATTGTTTATTTGTGTTTATCAATACATCTTTTATGTTCCTCTCTTCTTGTGTGTTATCTTAATACAATAATGGATGGTTTTTAGCTATACTCAGTTGTCCGTGGTATGTTCCAGTTGTTGTGTTGGTCAAGTCTCAGTATTTTACAACAGGCATGCATTTTACTATCAGAACACTTAAAAAAACTTTCTTTAAAGCTAAAGCCAACTACTCCATAACCATGAATGTAAATCACAATAATTAAGTTCTTCAATGGTGGAAAATAATAGACAAATCCTTGATCAGTAAAAAGAAAGTGAAAATCTTCCTCGCACCACCACCACTTCTGTTTTGTTTACAGACTCGAATAATTTCCCCCCTCCCCCGATTATTAATTTTTGAAAAATTAAAAAAATGCCAAATGAAACGTTCGCTTCGCTCACAAGCATCACTACATGAGTAATCAAAGCAATTCAATATAACAGCACGACATTCCAACAACACAAACAGCGTGCTGACAAATACTGACACATTGTGACAATCAATATGTTAAGTTTCCTACTTCCGATCTCAGTTTTGCAATTCTGGCAACCGGCATAGAGATATCAAATAAAAAAATAGAAATTTTAATTGTTTATCCAAACAAAAAAGAGACAATACTACTTAAAGTTCATACTTAACAAAGTTGAGGAGTTGAATACAAAGCGATAAATAATCAAATAGAAGGATGACAAAGAAACGAAAATTCACAAAGGACTCAATAAATAAATTTTATGTACATATTACTAATAGCAGTAGGATTTTATGGGAGGAAGGTTTTCTTGAGCGACACGCCAAAGCTTAATTTTGGATTATGAAACTTCAATATTTTTGAATTTAGGTATTTACGTAGCCTTCAAAAAGAAATAGTCCAAGAGCTAGCAACAGGTTTAATTAACCTAATTTCCTCGGAATTAATTAAAAATGAAGAAAAAGACCCTCAACAAATCGACATTTTTGATCACTTTCGGTCAATTTTGGGCTTCTTATGAGAACTTTCAGATGGTATAAGTCAATTCTCCGTTTTTCTGTTTCTTACTTGATAAGGAATCGTCTCAGAGTAATTGAAATTCTGAGGAAAGTGGGTTAATTATTAACCAGTTGCTAGCACCTGGACTACAATTTCATAAAAACAGTTTTTGCATCAAATGTCTTACCATGATTCTATCAGAATCCATAATTGTATGCAACCGATGTGCAATAGTCAATACAGTGCAATCCTTGAACTTCTCTCGAATTGTTTCTTGAATTAATGAATCAGTCCTAAATGAGGCAAAAAGATCATTTACATCGACTGAAACATTGTCACTTTAGTTGGATTCATATCCATATAGACCATATCCCAAGCAATATTATTCATTTAATATACCATGAAACTACCTTCCATTCCATGTAAAGCACAAAGGAGCGAAAGCGAAAGTTTCAACTGAATTGAGAAAGTAAACTGTCAAATTTTTCGAAGACAAAACATGGCGGGAACTCACAACCAACTTAAAAAAAAATCTAATTCCTGATAACTATTATTAGTGGTTGAAAAGCTTCACAAATGTCATTTAAAACCTCTGTATCATGATTATCATTTCTATAACAGATTTTAGTTGCTTTTCATCTATCTTTAGTGAATGGTAAGGGAGATCATCTTCTTGAAACGGACACCCATGTTTTAAAGAATGGCACAAAATTTAAGGCTTTACTCCCTGTGTTAAAAGGCTATATGTGTCTGTCAGTTAAGTGCTGAAAAATGAAGACGAAAATTAATCTGGGGCCAGTCCGGGAGTTGAACCCGGGACCTCTCGCACCCTAAGCGAGAATCATACCACTAGACCAACTGGCCGTATATAAAGGCTGTTAAACGTTGAAAATTTGTAGTGAAGTAAAACGTTTACTTTCGGTTAAACAGTAATCACGTATTTGAAACATACAGAAAATGTGATTTGTTTAACGTTTGGTATGTTAACAATGAGAAAGATGGTCAACAAACCAATCAATCAAACAAAACAACAGTGGCAAAGAAAAACTTTTCAGCTAAAAAGTTGTCAAATATGAATAACAATTATGAAGTTCAATTATCGCCGAGATTTTCAAGTCAGCAATGGGCCGCCAGTGGTCCATAAACAACTCTGATAGTGAAACCTCAAGTCATTAAGTTGAAAAAACCCGGCCATAAAATGTGCGCTATATAAGCTTTTGATTTTTGACTTAGTCTCACTAAATCGTCGTCTTAGAGTAAATAAAGAATATCACAAGGTCGCAATGTAAATAGACTATCAAAATCATTGGAATTACTAACCACTTATCTATCAAATGAATTTTCAACATTTACGAAATAGTCTATTTCTTGACAAGGCATCACTCTCTGGTGTATGGGTTCGCGGAGGTCACTACCCAGAGTCCAGGACTTTAGAAAACTTTAAATTTCCATGAAAAATATATTTGTCATCGACAGTTAACGGGTTAAAGCTTAGGAACGACTATATCAATGGACAAATCAATCCTTAGATGGTCATGCATCGAGATACTTACTTTGGATCGACATTAGCTGTAGCCTCATCAATCACCAAAATTCGATTTCGTTTCAAAATCGCTCTTGCTAAGCACATCAACTGCCGTTGTCCGATACTCAAATTCTGTCCGGATTCTTTCATTTCACTGAATAATTTTCCTGGTAAATCAAGCACTGTATCTTTCAATTGAACCTAAATAAAATTTTAAGGGAAAAGTCTCATATTCATAATCACTTTTAATTTAGTCTTTAAGAAACATTGAAGGTTGCAGTGGTCCAAATTCTTGTACTGATAATACAACAACACTGTATGAATGTTTTATATCGACAGCCGTAGTATTCTATAAAGTACTTGTTATCGATACAGTCCAAATAAAAAAACTGACAAAGCAGCATGGCTCGCCAGTCACTTTCATGGAATTTACGATAGATTAGAGGTAATGGCGAGCTTTTCAACGCAAACATACCTCTTCCAGAACGCTCCATAAGTCAGTATCGTTGTACGAACCAAACGGATCTAAGTTGCTGCGTAATGTACCACTGAACAATATTGGCTCCTATTTAAAAAAGAAGAAATTTTTGTTCACAAAACATGAGACAGCGCTTACAGAGAATACTCCATTGTAAAAGAAAATGAATTGCGAAAATTTATATTAATCAAGATTATTTATCTACCAAGGATAATCTAACTTGAAATCTACAGAAGAATTATAATTGTGGGCCGTCACCTATAAGACCCATATGGAATCAAGCCTTATCCATCCATCCAAAATCAAAGAAATGGGCTATAAAGTTAATGGAAACCTGTGGAATGATGGAAATTCTTTTCCTGAGATCGGACAAACCAATCTTGACAATATCTTGATCATCAACGAAGATCTTTCCTGAAGGTTCAGCTGTCCGAAATAACGTTGATAATAAAGATGATTTACCAGCACCTGTCCGACCACAAACACCAACCTATTAGAAATCAATAATATGTGAAAAAGGATGTAGAATTTTATGATGTACGATGTAAGCTTTCGAGATCTTTGATTTTGTCAAATTTATGTCATAAACTCTTATACATTTAGTACATTTATAATATATCATTTTTCTTCGATAGTCAAAGTGTCAACCCGAATACTTAGAAACTGAGCTGAGAATTTTCCTCATTTTCAGAATTCACATGACCATATATATTTAGAACATTATTTTTTTAACTATTTTTTTATATGTTAACTTCAAAATTCCAATTTCAAAACAAATCCTCTAAACTGTTACCTTTTCCTTGCTGTGAATCTTTGCTGTAATACCATGTAAAACATTTGGCAAACTTCGATGGTAGGAGAATTGTAAGCGATCGAAGGTGACGGAACCTCTGTTAGGCCATTCCTTTGGCGGTTTCGTATCAGTGTGACGTGGCGCTTCTGACTCCAAATCACAATATTCAAATACTCGTTCAACGGATGTGAAATAATTTTCAATTTCAGTGGATTGTTGTACGAGAAATTGAAGTAAAGGTGCAAGACTAACAGCATAAGTTAACATCAGACCAACTGTTCCAGCTTGACCTTGAAAACCTGAATCAAGAGTTATTCGAGCTTTTTAAACTATGTCAGATATTTTTCATACATACAAACATTCGAGCCTTTACCTTAACTCAACAAAATGTACAAGAATTAGTGAAATTATAAATCAAATTATGCAAAAAAAGATACGAATTTGAACTATTGGTAAATTAAATGTTATTAGCTTAAAAATTAAAGCTTAAAGGTTTTAGATTTAAGCGAAAGTGAAAACTCATAATTTTGAACAAATACCTAAGAACAACCAGAAAACCGCAAATAATGACCTGAAGTCGCAAAATCAAATCCACGAGAAACGTTAATTTTTGGAGACCACGAATTTTAATCCACGCGAAATTTTATCTACAGAAAACGATGAAAATTTAAATACTCTCCTTCCAAAAAACTAGAACAAAAAAGAGAGAGGAACCCAGTACAAAAATTTATTACAGTTGAAATAAAAGAATCAGCCATACAGTCAAATTATCAAAAAAGTATTAAGTCCCATAATAATATGTCCCAACATTGTTATTTTTTTGATTTTTTCCACCTAGGACATTGTCATTCCAACCCGCGACCTGGTCAGATCACTTCTTTTGGAAATTTACCATCTTTTCTCAATCAACAATCAACAGGAAAAAAAAGTATTTTACTTACTTTCAGAGAATACAACGACAACAAAAGAACAAAATGTAATTAGCAGACCAGAAATCAAATCCAAATTGAAGGACAACCATCCGGCCGACCCAAGAAAAGTAAAATATGCTTCCGTATGTTTATCTTGTACTTCCGCAAACAAATCGAAAAATTTCTCTTGAACACGAAATGCACGAATGGTTGGTAAACCCAGTAATGTAGTGGAAAAATGTCCAAAAACTGGACTCCGTGCTAGAAAATAAATATAACAATAAATTATAAGCAAAATTAAACTTCAATTTATTGCAAAATCTGCATTTATTTCAATGAGAAATTTTCGGCAGAACGTTGCGAACCTGCCATCACTGCGTTTACACACACCGGAATGGTAACGGAATGATTTCGGAATGGAGTGCTTACACATACGGAACAGTTCCGTGATTGGCTGTTTGCACTATTGTAATCATTTCATTGTTTCGGCTTTACTAATCAAGAGTTTTATGGGAAATTTATATGAATTTTTTTCGGGTATCAAAACAAAACGATTCGAAGTACTTATGATAAAGCTGTTGATGCAGGAAGGCGTAGTGGTTGGGGAAGAGTTGTCAAGACATATTACGACCTGTGTGGTGATATCTGGGAAGGATCTCCTGCTACTACAAGTCTATCAAGTGGTTCAGATACGTCGTCATTGTCTAGCACTACTGAAGACACCAGTGACCGAAGATCGTCAATTTCAAACTTATTTAAAGATGAATGAAACAGAAGGGATGTCTCGAAAAAGATCTTATGAGCAGCAACATCTTGATTTACAAGGGGAAGAAATTGTCCTTAAAAAACAAATGCTCGAAAAAGTGGATGCTGCTGATAAACAGTTTAATGAAAATTTAAAAAGCATCACTGATTTCATGAAGTCTCTGTCACTGCAGCATTAACCGAAAGATTTCAAGCTAGCCATTACCCACAACCTAATTTTATCAACCCCTTCTACCGAAATATGCAGCAAAATTTCCCTGCTGTTGAAGAAGAACTTCATGGAAATTTAGAAAGACAATTCGGAAAATGATTTTCAAATGATTTTTTGCGTACTTGAATTGTTTGATCATTTATTTTTTGTTGTTTATTGTTTGATTATTTGATTTTAAAACATATCGATAATCAAAACAGGCTTGGAACATTTAGGAATGATGTTTTTTTCTGTTGATAAATTAATTTGGTTTTCCGAAGGAGCCTTCGCATTAATATGGGTACCATCCACAGCACCAAGACATTTGTGGTAAACCGTGATGTTTTTCAAATTTGGTGGTCATCTCAATGAATTGCTCATTTGTAGTTGGTAATTTTGGACCGATGTGTTGAATTGCTCTTGCCACATCACTCACAATCTTTGAGATTTTTATATTCCAAATGCGTTTGCTGTTTTTAGCAAAATACAAATGAATAAATACAAAATACAACATACAGACAAAAACACAGCAACCTGTGTTTCACCTGATGTTGCTTTTGACTAACTGACATCAACAGAGATAAAATTTTTCTTCTATGCTGAAGATTTCTCTTTGTTACATTCAATACAAGCTCATTTAGGCTAACAAGCAGCAATTATCCACTTTACAGGTTTGAGTTGTCTGCCATAACATCTAATTATGCTTGCGAAATCTAATGTTTACATTGGTTCAAAATCGTTCACGAGAACTTTTGATAGCGAAATAGCGAAATCATAACGGAACAGTATAAACACCTCTCGAAATGCAAGCCAAAACCTTTCCGGCGCGGAATCCTTCCAGCGTGTGTAAACGCAGTCTCACCTCCAACTGTCGGAAGTCGTCACTTTGTTGGTATCTTTTTTGACGTCGGGACGTGGCACGTTTTCAAATGGACTAAAGCAGTGTCTCCCACGTATTTGTCAGGACGTATTTCTCGATATCTTTATTCATACCGTGAAATGAACCAGGCTGCGTTTTTTCCTTCTTGATTTCAAGTGTCTCTCGAACACAACGGCGATAATATTGGGATTCTCTTGACAGCACTCTTGTTTCTTCCCATAGTATCGCACCATCAAAGTTATGGTCGTGTTCTACGACGGCTGAATCCCTGGTACGACAATCTACCGATGCTTTATCATGTTGTTTGAGCCAGGATTTGATGTTTGCTGCGGTTTCACCGACAGCATTGATTTGTTTTTTTGACACAGAATTTCACTCAAACTCAGGCGAGTTACGGCACGTCCAAAAGTTACCGTAACTATTTCCCACCAATTCCACTCATCCACCAAAGTCGA
>JAUBWS010054188.1:0-24835 GCA_032270445.1 Darlingtonia californica
AAAATAGCAACTCGATTCTGAGTGTTCTGCAAATTCTGGACCAATACATTTCTTTGGTGGTTGAATACTTGTTTATTAGATGTTCTGAGGCTTCTGCATTGAATGCAAGTTCTGAGTTACCAAACGAATGGGCCCTTTGTCATTACAATCTATCGGTTTCTTATCTTCAAGAATAGTTCCGTTGTTTGGAGGAGATGATTCACCAATGATCTCAATTTCGTCACTAGGAGCTTCTTGAGTTCTTCGGTTCAATCGATGATGGAGGTGGAACTTTGTAATTTGGGATTCCTTCAGGTCGGATGAGATTGTCATCTGCAGTTATAAGACAGCCTGTTGTTTGCCATAATTTTTTCTGAAGTCATCGTAATGTGAGCTGGTATGATTTTTATAAGCCTCACCAGCCCAGTGAGTAATTCTCTTTGCTGGTGAATTTCTCTCATTATCATACCATCTCTCAGCATTTTCCTCTGAATCCAAAGGTTTTGTGTGGTCAGCACTTTCAACAGTTGAGCATAATCAGCATCCAGCATCTACTGGCTTCCAGAGATCACTTGCATTTGGTAGTCCATACCTTCATACACCATTGATATCCCAAACTGACTTTTTGAATTCTTCAATCACTTGAACTGTGAGGTTATCACAAAAAAGTGCAAAACGATTTTCATTCTTTGTGATTGGTTTTAGGGTACAACTAATCCATTCCATGGAGAATGGAGTGTCAGCCCAGTAGAAGCCATGCTTTCTTCTCATCCTCTGTTATCCTTTTACCAGTACCTCTGAAGATAATTGCCAACTTACGCTGAACTCCTTCTGGACAGAAGCAGAGTTGGAGGGTACAGTGCCTCTCATTGAGGCTGTGAAATCCAAACTTCATGGTAGGGGTTGTTGGGATTTCCTTTCTCTATCGTTTCATGTCTTTTTATAACCATATTTCATTTAACATGTTGTTTGGTGCTATTTTTCCAATTCTTTGTGAAACGATTCCTTACTGCGCCGGTGATTTTTTTGACATGATTGCTCTTAACTTTAAGTTGTGTCGTTTTATGACGTCAACAATAACACTCTTTCACACAATAATATCTGGATTGCTCGTTTACGCATGGTGAATTTTTCTAGCTTTGCACCAAAGCCAATTAAAGTCAACTCAATGACCACGATTCCTTGCATTTTTGAAAATATCAAGCAATTATTTGTACAATTCAAAATACTTTGTTGCTGGACATATTTTGAGGTTATTTTTATGCTCATTAGCTGCTTTAGCCATTATCTATACTTTTTTTATTCAAGCCAATTGGAATTCATTTATTTACAGATTTTATATTTTTCTGTATGGTCAGAAGGAGAATCACTTGCATCTATAGCATTGATAACCTTTGCTATAAAATACGCCGGATATTGCTTCCGCCCGTCTTGTCCACGTGACTTTTTCTTGGACTGGGATTAGCTTCAGCATCACAACAATAATTTCATCTTAATTTTCTGCAGTTCTTGCTTGAACTCTTTTTTCACCTTGATTTAGTGGAGATAATATTGTTTTCTGTTTGACATTCTTATTAGTGGAGCTGTGGCCAAGTGGTAGAGCGCTGAGCTAGAAGTCAGAGCTCCCACGGGCATGAGGCCTTTGGCAGTGAAAATTACTTCACCATAATTTGCAAGGTTCCGTGTTGGTGTTTCACAGGAAAGCAGGACCCTGGTTGATAACAGTCCCAAAAGAGAACTGAAGAGGCTATACTGGGTAAACATTCGTAAATTGAACAAAATGTCAGTACTTTTTTTTTAATTGAAAAAAAAAAGGAAAAAGAAAACAATTCTCCCAGTGGATTTCTAAAAAAATAAACATATTAATATTATCAAAATTAAAACCTTCATATTTCCAAATAGAAACAATTGAAATGTGTGAAAAACCAGGTGTGCAAAATAGCAAGTTATTAAAGGGGAACACAAGCTTTTTTTTAAAAATCAATTCTAATTAATTATATCACTTTTGGTTGTGATTACCATTTCGTTTCGTGGTTTTTTTGGCAAAGCATTTGTACACACAACATTGAACCTTGAACAGCAGTTTTGTTGATTAAAGCGTTATGAAAACAAACAGAACACAATCAAAAAAGAAAACATGTTATAACCAATATATAACCAATTAAGTTAAGATGGAATGAAATTTTAAAATTAGAAACAAACTGGTGATACCACAATAATGCAGACAGATTTATGTTCATTACTATTACTATTCATGGCCTTGCTTCATGTTTTCTGTTGTTGTCTGGTTTTCAGTGGCAGATTTAGGGTATGTCTAATGTTGTGCAATATGCAGAATTTTCATCAACGACAACTGTCCGGGATAGCAGAAATATAATTTACGACTGTTTTACTAGAATTTTGGAAATTTGGGAGATTCGGAGTGTACAGCGTGATACAGTTCTTATTTGCATACATAACGCTACAAATACCATTACACCATCACAACCAGCAACACCACCACTACTACCACCACCACCATCATCATCATCACCACCAGCACCAATAACACCACCACTATCACCATCACCATATCATCAATATCACTGTCAGTATTAACACCTTCACTACCTACACCATTACTATAACCAACAACACCACCGCCACCATCATCAATACTATCGCTGTCAAAATAATATGAAATGAAAAGTCAGACTTAGTGATATGAGGCGGAACTTAATCTACATGCTAAAAAAATGTGTTTTTTCCAGGAGATACCACAATAAGAGAATATAACAAGAAATAGAATAGAATATTATTTTTAGATAATCATCAAAAATGTAGAGGCTTTGGTTATGTACAATTTGTGTTGCAAGAAGATGCTGACAAAGCAGTTGAATCGACGAAATCATTTGGAGATCGAAAGTTGACTATTTGTTATGCTAATAAGAAACCAAAACACGAGAAAAGAAAGAAAGGTTTGTGTAAAAGGTTTTTATTTAAAAAACTATTTTTCTATCAGAAAGTTGAAGAAAGTAGTGCAGGGTTTGAATTAACGTTTCCTACTTTGCAAAATGTGAAGCTATTTCTTGCAAAGGATAAGTGTTGTAATTTGATGAAATTGTGAAGCAACAAATTATTATTATTAATTGATTAAAATTGATTTAATTAAGATAATGAAAGTGATGAAAAACAATATGTAACGATAACTTTTTTTGTCTGTCCTTCTGACAATGAATCAGTGATGGTTGCTAGAAAACCTTCAAAAAAAATCTTGATTATTCCTTATTATGACATTAATATATTAATATTTGCCATATTTTGGCAAATTTACGGTTTAAATGAAACCAAAGAAAAATACTGTCATAAAATCATGTTTTCTATCATAAATGATTCCTTTGTCTACGTACAATTTTCATGAAATACCCCAAAGTTCATGGATTTTGCTCCAAAGTTTGTTAAGAAATATTATTGTTTACTGTTTCGAAAAAATTGCCCTAATTGCTTATTATGGTGATATTAAAAATCTATAAGAGAGTGCATGAATTGGAATTTCATAATTTTTAGAATGCTAACTTAACTACTTTTGTGCCAGGAATTTTCATCATTTTTGGGAATCTTTGGAGATTTCTATTTCCTAACCAGGGACCACTCACTGGTGCATGGGTCGCAGAGTTCCTAGGTTCCTACAGAGGGGTGCAAGGCCGAAAAAAATTGAAAATTCCTTGACAAATATAGTTATCATCGGCACTTAAGTGGTTAAGTCTTTTTGTCATTATTTGTAGATAAGCAACTGGCTGAAGAAAAATCTGTTGTTGATGAAGATGAAGGGAAATTAGAAGAAAATGACGAGTGTGAAGATGAAAAACAACAGTTGAAAGAAGATATAAAATATGAAAATAATCAGAAAGGAGACACTTCAAAAAAATCAGAAAAGGATGTCAAAGCAGACAAAGCTAGCAAAGCTGGCGGAGCTAGTACAGCTGAAGGAGCTAGCAAAGCTGACGGAGCTAGCAAAGCTGACGAAGCTAGCAAAGCTGACAGAGCTAGCAAAGCTGACAACAAAAGTGATCTTCAAAGGACAATTGTTTTAACCGGTTTGACTTCCAAAGTCAAAAGGAAAGCTTTTCGAATATTATGTGAGAAGTTTGGTGAAGTTGAGAAAATTGTCTATCCTGTACCAGAGCGAAGTGAAGTCACTGCTTTTGTCAGGTTCAAAGATTACAAGTCAACAATAAGAGCTCTCCAAAAAATTCCAGGTCAAAAGGTCAAAAAGTCAAATGCCTTGTCTGTTGTTTTGTTGACCAAGGAAGGAAAGTATCCATCAAAGAAAACCTTGGATAAAGCTCGTTTGATTGTACGTAATTTGAGTTTTCAAATTGATGAAGATGAATTGAAAAACTGTTTTTCCAAGTTTGGGCATGTATTGCAAGTAAATATCCCAACCAAGATAGTGAACAAAAAAACTGTAAAAATTGGCTGTGGTTTTGTTCAGTTTGATAATCCAGCCCATGGAAAAATCGCTCTTGAAACTATGAATATGAAAGAAATTAAAGGGCGTACTGTTATTGTTGACTGGGCGGTCAAAAAAGAAGACTATGTGTCTGAGAAAACCACGAAGAAGCAAGGTCAGTATTAATGCTGAGTAGACTTTCCAAATTCGTTGCATATTAGTGGATTTATTTTTATATATTTTTTTCGTTTAATGGACAAAAGCTATAACTTAAGCTAAATGAGGTGGGACATGCTAAAATTAATTTTGGGTGTAAGTTGTATTTTTAAAAAATGACAGATCTTTAATTCTGAAGAGTACTATCACGATTGTGCAGCTGTTATGCCCCTTTGGTTTCCTTAACCACGTTGTTTTTCGCACTCGTCAGTTTCGTTTTAAAATATTTCGTTTTCAGTAGTCATCTTTCTCAAAAATAGATCCGTTGTTATTATATATCATTTCTTTGTTAACAGAGCTTCCGAAAACGACTACAGTCAAGAAAGAAGAAGACGGCGAAGACGAAGAGAATGGTGATGACGTCAGCGATGATAAGGTGGATGATGATGATCAAATGGAAGGTGATGATGATGAATCTGTTAAAGGTACAGTCTATTTTTCTAACTTTTTAGGAAGCACTGCTTGTTTGATTTCCTATTATTATTATTAACCTTTTCCCAACCAAGCATATATTAACAATTTAAGCTAAGATAGGAACTTTGGGACAGATTTGGGGAAGGAACGAATATTTTTGATTTAGCTACTAATTAGGTTATTTGGGGTCTAAAGAAGCCAGCACGATAGGTGGGGTCAATAGATATTAGTAATTTTTATGGCCACAAAATTTCGCGGTGTTTATTAGAATTTAGATACCCTATGGCAACCGCACCAATAGTCGGAAGCACTTTTCTTTGGGCCTGAAGTAAGTAAATGAATGTAGGCCATTCAATGCAAACGTCAACCAACATAAAATAGGCAAAAAAACCTAAAATCTTTTTGACAGCAGACCTAACATTTCTATCTATTTCTGTTCATTGGTTCGTCGTTGATGTTTTTATACATTATACATGTCACCACGTGTAGCTTCCTTTCTTGTAATTTTATTCAGGTATACGTGAACATAAAAAGATTGTAAAAAAGGTATACGTGAGCGTACGAGTCTTGAAAATTATTTTGTCAACCCCTGTTTACTATATACCTCAATATATTTGTAGGAGGAAGCGACTCAGAAAATGATGAAGAAGATGAAGATGTGGGGGAAGAGCAAGAGATGGATAGTGATGACGAATTAGAAGACGAAAACGAGGATGCTTCTGAAAATGAAGATGGTGACGAGGTTGATGAAGAAAAAGAAGCAAGGATGAAAGAAAAAATGAAAGATGCAAAAGAAGGTTTGTTTACCTTTGCTTTCTTTGGTTTTCTCGGACCAAGTGCAGAGCGGCAGATGATACCAAATTTTCTAGTCCTTGGTTTAGTTCTGATAACGTTGATGATCCTACTACCTTGTAAACGGTAAAAGAGCCCTCTACCACAAGGCTATCGTCACTATCTAAATAGAGAGTTAAAGAATTAACTGATATGATTTGTTTGAAACTATATTTTGGATTGGACCCAGGTCTACCTTAAAGACATCAATTCTTAACAAAAATATTATTTTGGGTTGAAAAATAATGATTTTACACGAGATGTTGAAAGTTGACATTATACATTCGCTGATTGTGTGCTAAAATTGCACAAATTTGTTTTTCGATGGCTCCTTTCTGAAGCTTGCAATATTTTGGACAAAAGTTGCAATTATGTATGTCGTAGTTATTTCTGCTCTGAATTAATTGCCGTTAGAGCCACGTTTACATGAGTTTTTCAACCCTCCCAAGATGGGATGAACTCAATTCGGTGTTAGTAGAATAGTCTTAAAATGTTTAAATGTGTAGGCGAGTTAAAAGAGGGTTGAAAATTACACCTGGTGGTAACTTCACTATCTACTGAGTTGACATTTACACCCGGTAGTAACAATGTCATGTTTTCTTATGTAAACACTTATACCAATTTGAAAAACAGTAGAAAACAATAGAAAGAAAACGATCCACAATCTTTTCGGGTCGTAGCCGAGGTAAGTTGAAAGTGCATGTAAACGTTTCTTATCAAGGGGAATTCCCCAAGATCCCGCATTCATATGACATTGCCTAAGATACATTCATTATAGCTAGGAACTTCTTTTAGGAAAAACGGTATTCATTCGTAACATGTCTTATAACACGGATGATGAATCGCTGATGGAGGAATTCGAAAAATACGGAGAGATCGAATACTGTCGCATTGTAATGGATCGTGAAACGGGACACAGTAAAGGTTGCGCTTTCCTCAAATTCAAAGAAAAAGAAGCTGCGGATGAGTGTATAAAAGAATTTGAAAAGCTGCAGGGTGAAGACAAAAAGATCATTATTGATGGACGCTCCATCGTGGTATTGAAAGCAGTCACAAGAGGAAAAATGGGTGAAATTGAAAGACAAAAAGCAGCCGAAAAGGAAGAAACCGATAAAAGGAATCTTTACCTAGCGTATGAAGGAATGATAACTAGAAAAACACCTGGGGCGGAGAGCTTGTCGGAAACAGATTTGAAACTTAGAGAAAAGGCGTTGGCAGAGAAAAAAGCCAAATTGAAAAATCCACAGTGTTTTATTTCGCGAACCAGGTAATATGCCAAATTTGTTGTTTTTAACCGTTTCAATATTTAGTTCAGTAGCCAGGGGGAGGAGGTTAAGTATGATACTCACGACAATCTGGGCGGGGGACTTCAATGTTTCCAAGGGAACATATTACGTATGGATTATTATTTTACTGGCCAGACCGGAATTGAAAGAGTATCAGTGGCTCCCCGTTTGAAAGTAAAACTGCTTGCTTGAAATATATTAAACTGCTGCATGTAGAGTGTTTTCATTACTTTATTAAGTCAGTGCGAATTATCGCCCTCTTGCCATAATAATAGAAATAATGGGCTTAGTTACCCTCAAGAGGGGGAATACGGACTATTTCTGGAATTGTTCAACAACTGTTAACCACGAAATGTCAACAGTGTCAAGAAATTAATTAAATGGAGCAAGATCGTTATTTGTGTCAATATTATTCTGTTATAGGTTGTGTGTTCGTAACATCCCACTTTCATGTAGTGCAGACGAATTGCAGAAGGAATTTATGAAAACTGCCGATATTGATACGCTGAAAATTACAGACACCAAAATCATGCGAAGTAAAGATCGTAAGGATGAGAGCGGCTCGTATCGATCACTTGGTTACGGCTTTCTTGAAGTCAGTGATCACGAAAATGCTCTAAGGCTTTTACGAGCAACGAACAATAACCCAGATATTTTCGGTGAAAAGCGACGACCTATCGTTGAGTTTTCTGTGGAGAATTCAAAAGCGTTAAAAATTCTTGAGACAAAGAAACAGAAGTTCGAGCAAATGAAGAAGGAAAAAAATGAAGGCGAAACCGAGAAGAAAGATTTCGACGTGGCGAAACATCGGCAGTATAAAGAAAAAGCGACGGATAAGCGACATAAACGGGCGTTACGTTACCAAAAGAAGCGGCAAGAGAAACGAATATTACGAGAAGCCACAGAAGCAAAGAACGAACAACAACAACAACCACAAACAGCGACGAAAAAGAAAGACTTCGTAAAGAATCGTAAAGAAAAACAGCCAACTATTGTTAAGAAACCTGTTGCAAAAACAACTGAAAACAAACGTAAAAGACCTGTAGAAAAAGAAGACCCACAAGGTTCCGAAGACGTTAAAAGTAAGAGAAGCCGTAAAATGAATACAATGCAGAAACAAAACGAAGAATCCAACTTTGAAAGTATGGTGTCAAAATATAAAAGTAAATTAAATAATTCAGTGGCAGTACAAAATAAAATTAAAAAGGAAACTGAAAAACGCTGGTTTGACGAATAGGAGAAATTCGCTGGAATTTATGTCCGGAAGTTTAAATCGTTTTTGCTAAAACTAGATGATACTGGCTGAATGATCAGGATTTAAAAAGCACTGTGAAAATATACCGGTTCGTTCCTGACGTTCCCAGCTGGCAAATACTCCAAAAAGACATGTGGGGAAGTGTATTTGAAACATACACACGCTATTTATGTGTTACTACAATAGAAATCTCGACGGACGATTTTCATTTTTTGCCGACTGGGTTTGTTATCGAAATTTTGGAAAGAGTGAAATTTGCGCTATACTTAGACCTTTTTGTCTTGTAATTTAAGCCAGTTGATTAATAAGTTATAAGCTATGGTGCGGCTCATATTTGAGCCAGATTGTTCTAAGAACGATTCATCGTTCAATGAAAACCTGCCCTTAATTCTGGTGAACAGTGAAAATAGAGTATTTTATGCCATACCTTATTCGAGTATTTCACGGGGATCAATCTCGTGGATAATCCATTGGTTGGGTCTCATCCCCCTATGGGTCTTTTCTATATTAACTGAGAAATACGAAACCAATTATCTTGAAACTTTCAGACATTGAAAATAATTTTACTTTACATATATACATAAAAAATGATTTATTTTACGTAATGCTTATAAAGTTATGCTCAAAATGAGTGTAAAAATGTAAGTAATTTTGGTATAAATGGCCCTGAATTAGTTTTTGCCATTGAATAAAAAAAATCATTTTCCAATCAAAGGATATCGCTCTTTAAAAATTGGTCCTGTTGAATAAAAAGTTCAGATTCCTTAAAATGTCAGTAAGTTTCCATAGCAACGAAAAAATTGTATGTCATGTTACTCTTATTGTGGACTTACTTTGTACCAAGTAAGTTCAGGCTTCTAGCATTTTTGGTTATTGAAATACATAGAGGGGTGAAAATATCGCCCTCCCCTTTCAGGCCTGAGGAGCCCAAAAAAGCCAGGTCGAATAGGGTTCAACTTGATGATGTGTATAGGTAAAAACAGAAGTGAGTTTATATAAACGTAAATCAATCTTACTTCGGTTAGCCGATCAATCTCGCGCCTAGCCAATATATCGCCCTCCTTATAAAAACCCCTTAGTAATTTCGCAAATGACCACTATCTAAATTTTTCGCGGGAATGAACTTCGCGGATTCAGCCGAAATCCCGCAAAATACGCGAAATTTAATTCCAGTAAAGTAACGGGAATCTTTATTATTGCTTGGATCAATGTACTTTCAATAAATTTTAGAAATTTTATTTGTGTTTTTAAATATATCCTTCATTTATTTTAAGAACTGAATGTCAGTTAGTCAAAATGCTTGTAGTAATTTCTTCCAAATTCACATTTATTTGGGTCATCCGATTTACAGTTAACTTCACGCGAAAAACCAAAACCAGTTCTAACAGACACATGTTTTCTGCCTTGTCTAATTCAATTCTATAAGTCTGTACTTATGAACAAGACATTAATGTAAGAGGTAGTTAGAGTTAGTTTAGACACGACTGAAAACAGACATTCGTTTGGCCTCATAGTAAAATCTCTTAATTGTTTTGGAAATTGCCTCACCGTAATTTCCACAAGGTTCTCTGTAGGTTTTCACAGGAAGACAGGACCCTCATTGATAGCAGTTCAAAGAGAATTGAAGAGGCTATCTTGGGTAAATGTTTTCAAATAATAATAATAATAATAATAGTAATAAGTGAAGCCAAATTTGTCTTCATGTTACTTATGGTATTTTCATATTGAGCGATGGCGTTCTAATAATTTCAGTATTATAGTATAGAGGTTATAAATATATTTTTCGAATATATAAAAGCAAGTAAATTTACAATCATTTAAGCATCTAAATAAACATCGTGGAAATTTTATTAAAAGCCTGGTAACCGAAAAACCTTATTTTCCAGGTTGCACTAGCCTGTATCAGAACTGTTATGAAAAAGTACTTCCCTTTATTTCCCCGAGCGCCGTATCAGCGGGTCTGGTATAGGCTAGGCCGTACTAAACACAGGCAAAATATTGACGTATAAAGTCGTATGCCTTCTTCCATGGAGATCATACCTAATGGTAGTGTTTCAGAGAGAGGGCGCTATTACCTTCAGATGTTTGTTCCTGCGTCATATAAGGAGGGATTTAATTGCAATGTCTCCCAAAAGCCCCCTCATTTTTTAGTCTGTGTCAGAACTACACGTAAACGGTAACAAATTTTTCGTGCGGGAATGATGAACGAGAAAACACTCTGTTAGAAGATACCTACTTTCATGAGTATATTTTTCTAGGGAAAATCACTCACTCTGCGCCTAACAAAGCGTAACTTTTGGAAGGGTCGGCGAATCAGATTAAGAATGAAGGGGAATTCTTTGTTCAAAATTTAAATGAAGAATGAAGAGGAATTCTTTCTTCAAAATTTAAAATATTTCAGTGCGTTTTATCATAGGTTTTTTCCCCCTTATATCCGCTTACATAACCCGATAAACCTTGCTGTGTTTGAACGTCAGTGGCATAACGCCCTGCTAATCCTTTCCCTTTTCCATCTTCACTGAATCGTTCTTTGTGAGAGCCTGTGTACTTGCTTGTGTCGGTTAGCCTGTTTACCACATCGTTTTTCGATGATTTCTGTCAAGAATAAGAATGAGTAAATTATAAAGTGAACACGAATGTAAAAGTGAGGGTAAGCAAACCAAAATTTACCGCCAAATTACCTTAAAGAGACAAATTATTCGCTGGACAAATTTTCGTGATTAAATCCTCGCGAAAACAAAGGTTTTTGAAAATTTAGCTTAAAAAGACAATTTTGGTCAAAAATCTTGTGAATTCGCGAAAAAGTTTCTTGTTAAGGTATAGGCACCAATTCCCATTACGTCTAATAGATCTTTGTTTGTAAAAACTCGCTCTTAAATATGGCAGTTGGAATAAGTTTAACCATGTGCGATTGATTTTCTTTAAGTCGTTTACAAGAATATTGCATTTAAATTTTATATGATGACAGTTTTCTGTCTCTGATTCATTTTTTTATGTTTCGCTTTTAACGGAAAACTTTGGTATCTCAAGGAAAAGTATCAGTTTAATTTGATAGTTATGGCTTTTGTAGTTAAACTTGATAAAACGTAAACTTGTCGTGCTTAGATTTTAAGCAATAGAATTCGATAAAAACCGCGGTTTTCAACTACTGTAGACTCTTGATAAGTGGGAACTTGGATTAGAGACTTCATACAAATTGCCACATCAACATTCGCTAAGTGGGACTGTTAGTTCAAGTTCTCTCAGAGCATATTCTATACAAAGCACTTCGGATAACTAAGACATTCATTAAGTGGGGCATTTTCTATTCATTCCCTGTATATTTTTGCGTGGTTCCTTCAGAGTCCCACTTATTAGAGTATACTGTAATCTACAAAAAATTCAAATTTAAAGCGGAAAAACGAGGAGGATCCCGACTGGCCAGAAATGTTTTGAGATTTTTATTAGACTTTCCATTATGTTTAATATTGTGTTTATTTAGCTTAAAAATAAGTCTTTCCTTTGTAACTTTTGCCTTTCAAGAAATCTATTACAAAAAGAAATAATTTTTTAAACTCTTATATTTCCCCATTTGCGAAATTAAAGTCTCATGAAATCTTTAAATTGGTAAATTTCGATTCACGATATTGCGAAATTTTATTCCCTTAATGTATTATGAATTTAGTCACAACAACAACATACTGTGATTTTGACTTGCATTGGTCCACATCCTTTCAAGATAAACTTTTCCAATTTCTCATAACCATCAGGTTCACCAGGAAATTTCTTCTCAGCCATCAATTTCATCGCCACTTGAAACTGCTCAAAACGAATTTTACGAGTGGTTTTCCTAAGAAAATAAAAAAAAGGTTTTGTACTGCGCCGCCTCGTTTTCATGCTTTTTATATTTCAACGATGTCTCAAAAGACGTGTACTATCGTTTTATTGTTTTATCAAAAATTAAAGAAGGCCACTGTAACAGCAGTTTTAACAAGTATAGTACTTAAATTTCGTTGTCACAGAAAACGGTAAGACAACGGGGCAGTGCAGAAAGTAAATTCGAGAAAAGTCTATAAAAAAGATTTAAAAGGACAGAACATTTTTCTGAATCTAGTTACCACTGATAATCAAGATTTTCTGGCAACCACTAAGTTTAATTTTTGAAATTACGATCTTACGATATTTTGAAGGAGTTTATGATGTAAATGCTTTGTTTTGAAGATAGGAGAAATCTGTTTGAGCCTTAAGGACGCACATATGCGTCCAAAAGTGACCAAAATACATTTGGAAGCCCATAACTTCTTAATCATTCAGAATTGGTCCAAACAAAACAATTTTAAAGAGCATAAAATAAGCTTCCTTTTGACCAAACTTAAAATAAAAAATCTTGGAAATGTTTCACTTTTTAAAAAACACAGCGTAGCCAAAGGGTTAATCATTTGCTAAATTTTCAGTTCATTTTTTTCTCTCCTTTTTTTCCCTGGAGAGGCATTTTCGTAAACAACTGTCAAGCACATTTATATTCTTTTATTTTTCTAAATAATTTTTATGTCGGTTGCCATGGTCTAGTAAAACCATTATCAACTGCGTGGAAAACAGAATACGGTATACATTTTATTCATTTTGGTTTCTAGTTGTAGTCAATATTGTAGCCATGCTACATACACACTAAATCATATATATTCATCCCAAAATAAAAATATATATTATATTCAATATTCGGTATTTTTGACATCGGACCGCCTGAAATCGTGGAGTTAAATAATTGATATGCGCTAAATTATGTAACCTATGTTTTCAAAATATTCATCAATCTTCGGTTATTTTTGATAGAATTTGATATAGGATGTGATCAGTGATATGTAAGCACGTCGTCTTGAAAATGGTTTTTGAACGTGATGGGTGTGATTGATTAACCAATTAAAACAGGATGAAACTGAAAAACGGTTTTTATGTTTGGATTTTTACAGTGCTAACATGCACTTTGTTCCAGGTTGAGAAAACACAAGCTAATGAAGCAAATGTTGTTTATCATCTTATTGGCATCAACTATCGACCACCAACAAACATACAACCCTACCAAACAAGAACGAATGTTGAGCTCCAGCAACAATGCTTTGCCACTTGTCGATATGAAACAAAATGCCATTCGTTCGTCATCTTTAAAGGAGATGTGATTTCGTGTTATTTTTATGATAAATCAGCACCACGTCAGCATTTCATCTTTTCATCAAACACACAGTATTACGCTGACATCAGAGATTGCCAAGACTGGTATAATGTTGGTGCCAGAGTATCTGGTGTTTATAAAGTCAACTGGATGGGAAGAATGATCAAAGATGTACGATGTAACATGGAGGTTGATGGAGGTGGCTGGTTGACTTTTCAACGTCGCATCCGTGGTGGAACCGTTGATTTTTATGAGCCGGGTACTTGGAATGTATACAAGAATGGCTTCGGCTCTCCTTCTGGTGAGTTCTGGCTTGGTAATGATCTGCTACACGAGCTCACCTCAAAAGGTAAATACTACGTTTATGTTTATGCCAAAAAAGAAACAGAAGGTGGAGAGCTTACTTCCAAATATGGTGAATTCTACATAGAAGATGAGTCGAATTACTACAAAATTCATTTCAATACAATTTTATTGAGTGGCATTCATTCATTTGGGTTCCCCGCTAGGAATATCGACAACAAACAATTCTCATCAAGAGATAGAGACTATGCAAGTTGTGCAACGAACAGAGGTCCTTTTTGGTTCGCCAATTGTATCATTCTTTACCCCAATGGTAATTCTGATAATTTCGCTTGGTGGGTTAATAACCAAATTTTTGTACGGTTAAGTTCACTCGAAATTATGATAAAAAGAATGTAGACAAAAAAGCTGACCGCATTCAGATCGCGTCAATTACTAGAGAAAGTTGGAAGTTTTTAGCCTTCTTCTCAAAACACGCATTTGACGGATTCCTCTGGTTGCATTTTCGGACAGATTTTTTCGTTTGAAATCCGTTCATACTAATGAACCATTATTGAGGAAAATATTAAAGACTGACATGATATTGTGATGATAAAGACAATGCAATACCGACGTATAACCTGAAACGAGTATACCAGTGCTGTACCAGGATGGTGAGAAAGGAAAATTATAATTTGTATTTGTAACGCTCTTTTTTATAATTATTGTAATGTTATTTCAGTGTATTAAAAATGATAGACTAAACGCTTTTTTTTACAAGAAAACATTTTGTAAGAAAATGACCCTTAAATATAATAAGAAAACACTAATATAAATGTCCAGCCTGAAATTTCAAATGAAGAAAAATTTTAAGTTTTTATTACTTTTTAGCATGCCAGAAACAGAGGTTACATATAAGATATCTTAGGAGGTCTCACAGACATATAATAAGTTAGATTAAGACAGAGATCAAGGCATTAATAGGAATTTTGTTCTCTGCAGAGGATACTCGTCCAAGGGGGTGTTCGAATACGTGTATGATAGGCATAAACTTTTGCATAAACTACCTTATTTCAAGAAAGAGAATAAGAAAATCCCAGCCTCAATATACGTAAATTTTAAGAAAATTTAAATGTAGTTTTAACTAGTTTAGGGTTTCATTGTACTTTTCAGGAACACTGTATTAATTTGAGTCATAATCAATAATTTCAAATCGAACTAAACTATGTCAAACCCTAAGACTTTTTTAGGGCGGGGTACTAGTATCGAGTTATAAACTTTTCTTTTACCCTATCCAGGACTCAGGGAAAAATTTATCGTTTTTTAATGTGTAGTTGAGTATTTTCTGTTTCAGCCTAGGAAAAACGTTTTTTTAGTCTCATATCAAGGAATTTCTAAAGCGAAAGTCATTGCTTAAATACGCTACAGATATGCGCGGATGGTGGACGAAGAAACGTCAGGTCCAGTTCTTTTGAATGAGATTTAGGCCAGTAGAATAACTTTATTATAGAGATTCTTTCTATTTTGGTTTTACAGGTTTTCCAATCGCTGTAACATTAATATTTTAACTTCCTTAAAATCATCGATCAAGCTTAGATTATGCTTGCCTGATCCTTAGTTTTTCGGCCTGGGTGTGGGTATGTAGATTATGCTCAGAGTGTAATCCCTTTGCAAATTTTCTCTAACAATTTCTCAAAAGATTTCGTCAGATAAAGTTATCGTCACTATCAGGGGCGTAACAGAAGTACCTGGGGCCCACAGGAGAAATTTTAGGTGGGGGCCCCTCAACACAGTGAAGTTATCCTCAGCAACGAGGGGAAAAAGGAAACACCCAGGCCTTTCCTAGCTACGGACCTGTCACGGGACCCACTCCCATGGCCCTTTGTCATCACCCCCTAATTGGGGCCCCAAACAATATGTGAGACGTTTGACTCTTTTTATCATTATACATTTACCTTTTGAATAACATTATTTAAAGAACACCTTTATAAAGGAACCTGAGGCTGAAAAAGGATTAAAAAATAAGGAACTGCTAAGTAACTGGTCAGGCTTAAATGTAAGAAACAAAGAGAGGTAATTTAAATAGTAAGAATTTTTGAAAATAGGAAATGTCAAAAGCACTCGGTGCAAAGATAGTACGGTTAACAATGAGTTCTTGTGGAAAAAAATCTATCAAAACATAGAAAACGTAGCAACTGACGAAATAAGAAACTCATAAGAAACTTTTGAAAAAATATATAGAGATCAAAATTATCAGTTCACGCGCGTTTTGGCTGAGACAAGAATAATAAGGAACTACAGGCGAAGAGTACTTGAGGTTCCTTCTTATAAAAAAGACGTATTACAACTTGGTGCAAAAGTGTTGGGGCCCCTAGAGAAGTGTACATGATAGGGGCCCTTAAGAGCTGCACTCCGCCAGTCCCGTCTGCTACGAGCCTGGTCACTAGCAGAAAGTTTTGCCACTTTCGCCGGATAAGGTGTGGATAAGTTTTTGCAAGACTTATCTTTGTGTGAAAAGGAAATAAATAGTTTTTTTCGAGATTTATTTTTGCGGATAAAGCCGATATTAAAAAATTTGCAGGAATCATTTTTGTGACTCAGATCAACATGGACATGATGGATGCTAAAAGACTGAAATAAATAAGTAGTTATGTTAATTATTGAAAATATTTTTGTCATGGTCACGTTTGGGGAAAATAGATACAAAAAATTATTTCAAAATACTTGCGAACAAATAATGCATGCGCTTTACGTGAAGCCATAGATACGATTAACCACATCAATTGATTTTGAATTAGATGAAACACAAATTATTCAATATTTTTAAACATTTTATCAATTGCCCGTGATTGATACTGGTTTTCTTTAAAACATTTTGATTGTATAAATCGCAGACAGATCCAAAAAAATATTCTAGTGGGTCAAACAATTTGCAATGTGATGTGTATCAGTGATCGTGTGTATCAGTTGAAAATAGCATTTGAACGTGATGGATGTGATTGATTAAACAATATCAAAACAGGATGAAACTGAAAAATGTCTTCCATATTTGGAATTTTGCAGTGGTAACATGCGCTTTGGTTCAAGTTGAGAAAACACAAGCTAATGAAGCAAATGTTGTTTATCATCTTATTGGCATCAACTATCGACCACCAACAAACATACAACCATACCAAACAAGAACGAATGTTGAATTCGAGCAACAATGCTTTGCCACTTGTCGCTATGTGACAAAATGCCATTCGTTCGTCATAGTTAAAAGGAATGTGATTTCGTGTTATTTTTATGATCGATCAGCACCACGTCAGCATTTCATTTCTTCGTCAAACACGGAGTATTACGCTGACATCAGAGATTGCCAAGACTGGTATAATGTTGGTGCCAGAGTATCTGGTGTTTATAAAGTCAACTGGATGGGAAGAATGATCAAAGATGTACGATGTAACATGGAGGTTGATGGAGGTGGCTGGTTGACTTTTCAACGTCGCATCCGTGGTGGAACCGTTGATTTTTATGAGCCGGGTACTTGGAATGTATACAAGAATGGCTTCGGCTCTCCTTCTGGTGAGTTCTGGCTTGGTAATGATCTGCTACACGAGCTCACCTCAAAAGGTAAATACTACGTTTATGTTTATGCCAGAAAAAACACAGATGGTGGAGAGCTTACTTCCAAATATGGTGAATTCTACATTGAAGATGAGTCGAATTACTACAAAATTCATTTCAATACAACTTTATTGAGTGGCATTCATTCATTTGGGTTCCCCAATATGAATATCAACAACCAACGATTCTCATCAAGAGATAGGGATTATAGTGGTTGCACAAATCGCATTGGACCTTTCTGGTTCAATCAATGTGTTGTTATTTTCCCCAATGGACAGTATCATTATGATTTCGTTTGGTGGGTTGAAAACCAAGTTAGTGTTGAGTTAAGTTCACTGGAAATTATGGTAAAAAGGATGTAAAGCAACTAAAAGTATGATATTAAATTGTGTAAAAGCGTTTAGAAAACTGTTTAGAAAATTGAAAATTTGCACTTGTAATTTTAAAACACGAATCGATAATAGATTCTTCTTTGATAACAATGGGAAAAGTGGTTCGCTTTGATTTTACCTGAATGAAGAAAAGCTACAGCCTTGTCGTGGATGGTAAACAGTTAATACTAATGATGATATAATATTAACGAAGGTGACATAATCATTTTACAACAATTTGGATTATTTACATATAGCTACTTATCGTATAATCCAACCACCTCCTTAGGACTTCTTTACGTTTTCTGGCACAGCTCTATAAAGGTCCCTTCTGCGGTGCGAAAATATCAAAAAGCCGTTAACAGGTCCTGGGCATGTGACGTCGCTACATCCGAGTATCACATATACTCCCCATCGCTGCTCCTTTTTTTTAACAGATGTTCAATAGGTGTCATATTCAACAATGGGAAAAAGGTAATGGGGGGGGGGGGGAGGACTAAGGTGTCTCCCTTATTTTTGCCCATATTAATAGTTCTTTAAAAGAATAATAGACCTCTAAAAAAAAGTCGGAGCAGGTGTCGTTATCGTAGCCAGCACTTAATATTGGTCGTTTAAGCTGAGCCAAAATGACCAAAAAACGTCCATGGAGGAGTGTATTTCTATTGAAGAAATTAGAATAGCGGGTCGCTTCAATATAAATAAACTTCTACACAGATGCTGTGCATGATTTTGCCACCTAGGCATAGATATTTCATTCTTCTAAATGACCTAAATTAAGTTGAGCCCTGAATACAACAACGAAACCAAATTCGAAAAACAATTAATAAATAACACAGTGTTGTCTATTTGCTGTCATATTGCAATTATCTTAAAAACTAAATCCAAACAAATATCATGATTCATGTATTAGTGTTTCAAAAAGCTTAAGAATAACAAAATCAGAAAAAAAGACTGAAGTGATATCGTCTAAATAAGTTCAACTAGGCCCTTCATCTAGACTGGAGACCAGTCACAGTCCAGAGAAGGTATTTATTGTAGTTTATATCATAATCATAGTACAACTTTGAACAAAATAAATAAAAAATCAAGACTTAAGCTAAGATAAGATCATAAAGGTAAAAAAGGGACGTAGGAAAAAGCTTGACTTACCACCGCATCTGTTAAAAAAATTTCAATAATTTTAGACATTTTATCATATGTACTAGTATTTCTATAATGACACTATCCAGTACAGAAATTAATATAATGTCTTTATTTTCCAATAAACGTTTATGTAATTCAGAAACAAATTATTAATGATTTTTTTAATGACCCCTAGGATTTGTCTTTTAGATTCAGTGAAAAAAAGTGTTAATAATCTCAAAACCTTTATCTCCTCCTTTTTGAAAGTTTGATACGATACACAATTGTCAGAAATGTCGATAGCGTATGTCTATGGTAGGTAAGTTTATATAACGTGTATAGTAGGTTTTAAGTCATAATAATGTTTACAGTTTTTAGACTCTACTTTCTAAGGGAATTAAACGGTCAAGAGTTGCATTAAAAATCAATTTTAATAATGATAACAGATTTTACAAAGCAAGTGTTGATTTATCGTAAATATTTTAATGGTTCAGGAAAGTAACGTCACCTACCATTCTTAATAAACTTACCTACCACAGAAGTGACGCTAGTGTATAAGAGAAACCCCTTTTCACTATAAATACAATATGACAAATGTTAGTATGCTCTATTGAAAAATTAATGCTGTGTGTCACCCCTAAAAATTATCAAATATTTACACTGTGTGATTAAAAATGAAAACTAAATCATAAATCTTAAATAAAAAAAACAACTAAAGATATAAATATAGAAAAGTTACCATAGAAAGATTAAGTAGATCCTATTTCATTAAGCAAAAGAAAAAGTTGTGGAATTTCAGCGCGGTATTAGATTATCTATTTTACACTAACATCGGTTTTCAACAGAAAAGTTCTTTTTAAATTTGCATAATAGTGAAAACTAAAAAAAATAAAAGAGTGAATGTGAAAATATGCAAAGAGAAATCAAAAACAAAAATCATTAATTTATAGAAAAATCAAATTTTAATCAGATAATTTTCAAAATTCTCCTACAATTGTAGAACATATTTTCTCCCCAAAATCTGCTGTCACAAACGAAAGTTGAAACAACCTCACTTTTTGTACTAAAGTGTCCAACTAAATTTTGACATGAATAATTACAAGGACTTACAAAAAAAAAAAGACTTTGTTCAAATCAAATTCGATAGTTCGATAGGTTGTACTTAACAAGTTCCATGATTTCAAAATATAACTAATGTGTTTTATCGTATGTTTCCATCCCCTGATATCCACCAACATAACCTGAGTCTGCTTTCGTGTCCATTTCTCGTCTTCCATCCAAACCCTTGCCTTTACCACTGTCATCGAAACGCTCTTTATGACTTCCAGTGTATTTGGTAGTATCTGTAAGCCTATCAACAGCACCCGCTTTTACTGCTTTCTAGAGGTGATTAAATTTATAAAACATATATATAGTAAGATAAATACAGACCATTTCTGTCAACTTACAGACAACACCCCTATTAAGGACAACTTTAACGCTTGACCTATCTTAATGTTCTAAATGCTTAGTTTAGGACCTGTAAAGTTTCTATTCTTATCACAACACCACAAGTTCTTAATTCCTCAGTGTCTATGTTGTCAATTTCTTCAATTAATGATGCAATTTCAAAAGCAAACATATTCATTTGACTTGAATTTTAGTGAAATTTTTGATAGTGACAGTGATAGATAGCAAGACCATTTATGAAATATAAATTTTATAAAAAATGTCGGATTTTTTCATTTAAAGACATGTCCGGACTTTAATATTTTCAGACATTTATTTGTCCGATTTTTTTTGCATTCATGTAAAACAATTGGACATTTTTCATGGATTTGAAAATCATAGATATTTTGAAGTTTATAGATATTTACTATAATTTTAGATACTGACAAAATGAATCAAGTGCAGTACTTACTGTTGTATTTTTCACTTTTGGTTTTCCCGCAGCAATTTTTGCTTCAAGTTTTTTAACGCCATCAGCATCTCCAGGATATTTCTTCTCAGCCATTAATTTCACAGCTGATTTGAAATGCTGATAGGTAATTTTCCTTTCGCTTTTTCTAAAATCATGTTAGTAGAGTTAATTAGTATATACCTGATGTAATACAAACGGTTAGTAGATTATACAACTCAGCAAATCCATTTATACAATACTGTTACTTACACATGACGTAAAATAATGACATAAAAAAGACAAGATGCTTTCAAAAACTTCCCAAACAGGTATTTTAATCTGCAGCAAGTATACACATATAGAAGCGCCTATCAAAAAAATTGGCATGCCATCGACTTTCCAGAATAAAGCACATTCAAAGTGTTGACATCAGTATGTCAGCACTCATACCTTACAAAACCATAGTTTTTCACAATGCCATATATATTTAAAATATATAACATCTATATCATGTCTAAAATTTCTCAACCTTAAAACATCAGTGAATGTAAAGCTAGGGTAAATAGTCAGTACTTTATATATTGGATCATTCTCAAAAATTTTGCTCAAATGTGGTAAAGTGTGTGTCCCCACCTCCAGATTCTTCAAGTCAACTGTACTATTACCATAGGTAATTTTTTGATTAGCTATTAGTTGGTTCTAATCGATCAACCATATTTGATTATTTTGTAATGTCTGTTTTTTTCATTTTTTTAACACAAAAATGTCCCATACGTAACGTGTTTCTCTCACAATGTGTTAAAGGAAGTGGTTATAATTCAAGATATGTTGCTATTCACAGTCAAAAATAATTATTTTTAGTTGTAGGGATAAAAAGTCTCAGATTTATATTATGTCACCTTGTACAATTTGGTAATGGCTCAATGATTGGTTTAATTAATTTCTCTGTCCCATACATAACGTTTTGCCAGAAAATTTTTCAATATGGTAATTAGTCACAAGTAAAAGAGTTTTTTACTTCTTTGAAATCTAGTCTTACTTCAAAAAATCTGTTTCTGTTGTGCATTGGAGTCAATTTTGAAATATTCATCATGCTGACAGCACAGATGAACATTTACAAGCTTAATTTTCCATACGTAACGCACACGTTTTAATGATATTTTGCCTTGCAATAATTTTGTTTCATGTTTTAACAAGGCTCTTCTAAGACCAATCAACTCTTGCAATGATATCTGAATGCTAAACACACTTTTTGATTTGCATAGTACTTCCTTAATTGAGTCTTTAGGTAGCAAAATTTTCCTTGCTCGTAACACAAAGGCAGTATTTTTGGTAGTATTCCCTAATTATTACGAAGTATGCCAACTTAGAATAATAATCAGAATCTTTTTATAGTAAATTAAATTTGAAGTTTTAGTAGTGTTACATACGGGATAAAAAATTACTACCTCAGGCTCAATCAGAGGTGATAACTGCAAAACCAGTAATGATTAAGCTGGGACTTTTTTAGATCTTGAATGGGGAATGTTCAAAGTAAATTTTGACAAAAAATTGGACACTAAATACAAAATTTCTTTTACAAGTTTTTTTTCACCTTTGGGCAAAATTCTTGAAGAATGACCCTATTATATTAAGCTTTTGTCATGCATCATCTCATCATGCAGTCATGCATCTGTATATGATGGTATACGTACTGTATATATTCTAATGTATGCAACAGATTTAGCTGTTACTGTATGTTAGCAGTAGCTATGCAATACAAAGTCATTTCCAGAATATAAGGCTTCCTCCACAGGAGATATAAGTGTAAATCAACTTACGGCTTAACTTCTGTTCTGTTGAAAATTATATCAATGTCTGTTGCTGTCAGCTTCATGTCCAGCAATTTCAAATCTCGTGCCAGTTTTGCAAATTTTGAATTATCCATAAGGGCAGTGCCTTCTTTTCCAGCTCCAAAAGCGCAGAACGATTTGAAAACTTCTTCCATATTTAATACCAGCCAACCAAAAACAACTTTTAATACAAAATCCTAGTAAACTCAAATAAAAAAAGCCACTCCACCAGTTCAGCTTTATCTACACCTTATAAGTCAGCCCATCCAGATTGTTTTGAATTTGCCAGGATTTGGATAAGTGAGACACAATATATATTTACACTTCAGTGTTGCTAGGTCACTCCTCCGTTGTTATTTTGTAAGCTGAAAACAATATCCGTGTCTCGTCTCGATAACGTTCTCGAATTATAAGTTGCTTTGTGTAATAAACTGATTATGTTTTGTAATAACTTATGTCACAAACCTCGTCTTTACGCTTTTTTTCAATGTTTTGTTCTAAAGAGGCAAAAAGGAAACTGGAGACGAAGTTGGAAATAAGCCGTCATAACACGCGTTCTGTAATAATTTTCAAACATTTTGTAGTTTTGTAATGACTTAGATGATATGACACACAAGAAGGCACAAGAGTCGAGAAGTTGTTAAATAGAGAAAACACAAACAAAATGAGCGAAAAAAGTTTTAGTTATTTACATGCAATCGATGATGAAGAATATGAGATTCTCAAATTGCTGGTCAAAGGGAGATTTTCAAGACCAATCAAAGAAAGAACAAGAAAAGAGAAAAGTACAGTTATAAAGTTTTGGAGAAACAAAAGAAAGTTCGAAGTTAGAGAGGATTCAAAACTTTATTTTGAAGGAAAAGAGGTAACATATCTCTGTTGTTCAATAAGGATAACTTTTTCTTATCATGGCCATTATTTTGTTTTAATTGGGTCTGCAGTTTATCTCGACCTTGATTCATAATAGGCTGTTCATTTTCAAGACCCGACCGATTTTCCTTTATTTGTAATCTGCTAAAACTTGGTGTAATAATATTTTGTAGGTTGTCAATAACTATGGAGGGAATGTTTTTGAGGCAAAATTAATGTATTAGCTCAATATTTCTGAGTTGTTTGAATTCATTTAAAACATCATTACAGTGAGACAGTTGATAGTGAGATAGTTCATAGTCCTTGTAAGAAAAACCCGTAAGCGTGCGGGCGATATAGGCTTGTCGCGCGGGAAAGGGAAATCATACGGGAATAAATTAAATTTCTGGACGCAACTTCGGTTGCGCGTTATCCTAAACTTAGGGTTCTTTTAATTTAGACTATGGAATAGTCTACGAAAGTCTAGGCTGCTTAACATCGCGAAACATGCTTTTGTTAGGAAAACAAAGGTAAGTTTTGGAAGGGTCGGTGAATCAGACAACTTAGTCTAGTCTCTTTGCGCGAACCATTATGATAAGGAGCACTGGTTTCAATTCAAATTTTTTAACAGGTTGTTACGAAATCCAATCTAAAGAAGATCATCGACAAAACTATTGGCGAATGCCAAACGAAAACGCCGAAAAAGTTATGTCAACAAGTTGCTAGTAGTTACGCCGGTTTCAGTTCACGACAAATTCAACAAATGATCGCAGATAAAAGTCGCTTTGTTAAAAAGTCGACGGCAATTGCCAGTTCATCGTCATCCGAGACAATAAAAGCCAAAGAAGTTATGTCAAATTTTCAATTATTTCTAATGAAAGAGAAGTCACCAAACGACGATACTTTTATGTTGGTATTCGGCCTTATGGATGTATTCAGTCGTTTTGTATGGTTGAATGTACTCAGTGCACCGGCAGGAAACGTCGTTTTGAACTCTATTTTGAGTTCGATAACATCTCAACTGGAAAGAATTTTCAGTGAACACGGAAAGCCTGGACTTTTACATATTCAGTATGAAATCTTCGACGAAGAACCTTTCTTAACAAATGCTGTTGTTGAGGTCAGTTTTTTTCGTTTATCCAACAACGTCGTTGTTTTATCCACAAGTTGAAGACGCAACTTTTTTTATAGTCCACTTAAGAAAAAAGCCGTTAACGCGATAGCCTGATTGCAAACCTTAACGAACACGCCGCGTGTGCAGTGTGTTATCCTTACCCTCCGGTCAAATTTCCTCCCTGTACGATACTTATTAGGTCCAAACCGAATCCGAAT
>JAUBWS010054188.1:35188-69792 GCA_032270445.1 Darlingtonia californica
ATTTCAGCAATGTCTGTCACATTCTTATGTTGCTCCAGTTCACTCTCACCGGTCTTATTCTTACCAAGTTTTTTGTTCGTCTTCGTAATTTCTGTGACATTCTTTTGTTGTTCTAGTTCACCATTATTCGTCTTGTTCTTGTCTTGAGTCTTTTCAATGTCTGTCACATTCTTCAATTTTTCCAGTTCACTCTCACCGGTCTTATTTTTACCAAGTTCTTTGTTAGTCTTAGTAATGTCTGTGACATTCTTTTGTTGTTCTACTTCACTATTATTTGTCTTGTTCTTGTCTTGAGTCTTAGTAATGTCTGTGGCATTCTTTTGTTGTTCTAGTTCACCATTATTTGTCTTGTTCTTGTCTTGAGTCTTTTCAATGTCTGTCACATTCTTCAATTTTTCCAGTTCACTCTCATTCGTCTTATTCTTTCCATGTTCTTTCGTAGCCTTAGTAATGTCTGTTACATTGTTTTGTTGTTCTAGTTCATTCTCATTTGATTCTTTCGGGTTAAGTTCTTGCTCTTTTGAAGATGTTATATTCAATCCTTCATGATCAATCGGTTTACTTATATGAACTTGATTATGGTCCACATCTTTTCCAGTCACTGCAATTTGTTGAAACTCATCTACATTTGTATTCACTTGAACAGACAAATTATCCTCTCCGTTTAATAATATACTCTGGTTCTTTCCATCACTCATCACAACTCCTGTTAGAATTAGAAACTCAGTCCCTTTGATGGCAAACCCCACTTTGCAGGTCGTGTGAGGCGGGATGATAATAGGTTCCAAGTTATTTATCGTTTCCAAGACAGCAATTGGTTTGTCAAGTGTATTGTTCATAGCTAGCATTATGGTGTATCGACCTTTGACGTCGGAATCGCATTTGCCATTAGCGCTACCTGTGTTGTTTCCGCTGGTTTCAGTCAGCATACTATTTTCCATTCCTGCAATGGAGGACTGATCATCTGGAAAGATACTCTCCTCCTCCTTTGTTTCTTTAGTAAGCGTTATCTCTTCTCCTTGGTGTTTCATTGAATCGTCAGTCAGAGATGTAGAGTTATTTCCATAAACTGAAACCTTGACATCGAATTTCGTTTTCTTGGAGCTCAATAGAACTTCTAACATTTGCTGTCCGTTCAACAAAATCTTTTCCTCGCTCTTCTCGCTTGTGCCTTCTAACTTCACTGGCTTCCCTTTAACACTCAAAGGTACTTCTTTTACTTCCGTGGGGGAGAGTGTAACAGACGGTATTGTACCCGACAAATCAATTATTTTAACGCTATTTTTTGCGGTGTTTTCAAACATAATCGTTCCACCAGACTTTTCAGTTTTGTTTTTAGATTCGACTTTTTCAATATCAGTTGCCGGTAATTTCGTATTGCCAGCGTTATCTGTGATAATGACGTGTTCCAGATTGTCCAAGTTATCTTGCAACGGAACTGTCAATGTCTTCTGGCCGTTTAGGCTTAGCTTCTTATGCCTATCTTTGAAATCAATCGCTTCGAATTGGAGAGGATCAGACGAATTCGAACAGACGGAGAGCCCAAACTTAGAGCCTTGCTGAGCTCTTAGGATGATCGGCTGTACACGGCATTTTGCTTCTCGTAACTCAACCAATCGATCTACATGGTTGTCCATCCAAAACATGGCGATTTTGTCGATGGTCCTTTTAGTGTTTGTTACCATGGCGCGTTGCTTAGCAACGGTGGATAGACTTAGCATTTTCGTTGGTGTAACACTGGGTACCGTGCTTCGTTGAGGTGCGTTACTTTCGTTTATATGTTCTGAATAAGAGAGAAAAAAGGTGGGAATGAGAGACCATCTTTGAGGAACCCAGTGTAGGCCAAGGAAAATGCTAGAGTCTCGTTTTGACGTTCACGGAAATTGGTTTGTTATATTTGTTGGAAAGTGTGCGCGAAAAGAGATTCTCGTATAGTCTGTCTAATCTACTGAGGTTCATGCATTTCCTTTGACCACAAGAAGTTGAAGGCCGATCTAAGTCAAAAGCAGTCTATTCGACCATGCCGATATTTCATGTAGCGGTTTTGCCGGGCAAACTTGGTCGAGGTCAAAGGAAAACCTATTACAATTGCTAAAAAAACTTGAACCACGATATTATATGTTGTAGTTCTTGCTCAATTTTTCATGCAGTAAAATTAAACTTTATTCATGCTTATTTATCTAGTTATTAATCAAATATCTTTAAAATTAACTGCAGCAAATTAGATCATTGAAGAGGACTTTTCAATTTTACAGAAATGTTTAAGTAGATAATTACTTACTAGGTCCGATGTAGATTTTCTCCACATTTCCGTGTTCTGAAACAGGCACCGGATAGTTCAACTGTCCATTGATATAGTACGAAACACCGGATACAGCATCAGTTACGTTCAAGTTGACTTTTTCGGCAGTGGGCGTTTTGATAGTAAGCTCGCCCTCGTAACCACTTGTGATAAGGAATGGGCGTTCGATGGTGGAAACTTTTAGGTTGACATTGGTAAAGAGTGAATTGTGGATCTCAATCTTCGCTGTTCTCACTTGTTTGGCACCAATTGAACTTCCGGACTTATCTGCTGGGCCAGTACCTAATCAACAAATGAAACAAATTTATAGAATAGATTAACGGAACCTCCAGATAATAAACAAAATCGGGTTAACACAAGAAAATCGGATAAAGATATAGACAGCTAGCTTTTATTAAGAGAATTTGAAATTTAAAAAACAACGGATTAAAATCGGGTTCACTGTAAACAATATCGGATTAACACAAGAAAATCGGATTAAGATATTACCTTTTGTTAACATGACATCTAGTTGATAACCGGGTTCATGAGATAACCATACGTTAGCAGGGAATGGGTATTCCTTGTTTTCGGAATCGACAATCAACACTTTATCTAAATGCCAATCTGACGATTCACCAGTGTCATCATTGCGAAGATAAATCTTCATAATGTCACCGAGATTTCCAGCTTTGATTTGGAATTTGTCAGTTCTAGGAGAGAATAGTTGAAGTGAAATTATTTTGTGGTGAAAAGATAAGAGGGAAAAATGCACTCAGTATTTATCGGACCGATTTAAGTGAATGAACTGGTTGTATAGTTCGAGGTTTAATAGTAGAAAAAATAATCAACTAAAACAAAACTAGTGCCTTGTGGTAAAACAGAGAAGACGGTAGAAATCTCGACTAAATGTTTAGTTACTTTGCTGTACGTGAAATCAAGCTATGAATTGGTTTGGCTATTTGAAAAAGTGGCAATCAGATATTGTCAAAAAGAGTTTAACTTGTGATTTCTGAACTAAATGACTTTCCAGCAAAACTCTAGTAAGTCATTCATGATAAATCACTTACTCTCCTTCTTTGAACTTTTCATCGTTTCCAGACAAATGTATTTCGTCCGTTTGACCATAGACTCCAAACAATTTGAGATAAATCTTTGCTTCAGTGCCAGCGCCTGCCCCGTGTGCCGTGTACGTGGTAACATTGTAATAAAAGTCAGGATCACTAACATCTATTTCAACAGAGTAGCTGTTAGCCGGTTGTGGTTTTACTTTGTAGGTTTTGTTTCCGTTCAGCAAGAGTTCTTTCTCAGAGTCTTTCCACTTAGCTGTAAAACTGATCGGCTCATCCATCGAAGTTTCATCAATCTTTAAAGTAGCTCGGGAGCCAGCTTTAAGCTCAATTTCTTTAGCGGAATTCTCGATGTCAGGCTTAGCGGAAATAATGATCTCTTTTCCCGCTAAGTTGTGGAATGTAACATTCGCAGAATTTCGGCTTAAAGGTTTCGTTCCGTCTAAAGGATAATGTAATACAATAATATTTTAGAAATACGTCCAAATAAAACCAAAATACCTCAAAAGCTCTTTGAAAGTCTGTATATATTACTTCTTACAATTTTCGAAAAAATATTAATTCTTACAATTATCGCTGTTAAATAAAGATTTCAAAAATCGAGACTTTGAGGCGTCGAATAATTCAGAGTAATCTGGAGTAAAAAAACTTTCTGGCTCATTTTATTCGTCGGACAAAATTTAGGTTTTTAGTAACACTTACCACCAGCTTCTTTGGTACATTCTCTGCTCTCCTTACGGAAGATTGTTCCAGATGGACATTTTTTGCGCTGTGCGATGCCTTGGTTACACAGGACAAAAGAATAATGATCTGCATGGTCTGCAAAAATCCCATCATCTTCCGGACAATACACTAAAAAACGAAAGTAAAATAAGTTAAGTTAGAAAGCAAGAAACATCATTTGATCTGTACAAGGTCAAGGATAAGGATGAGATTGTTCCAGCGAAGATTAAGGAGAAATCAGGCTAATTTTTTTCACGGTCTCGAAATGAACAATGTGACGATGTTTTGAAATTAACAGGCGCTTTCTCAGGTTTTTCATAAATTTTTAATGATTTCAAAATTAATTTGGTAGTAATCGAAACAAATCTGGAAGAAATTGTAATCAAGATAATAAGAATATCTTGGGCTCAAGATAATAGGAATATAAGATATTTTCAACACACTGAAAGCGCAGCACTTACAGTTTAATAGAAATGCCAAAGTATTGACTGAGGTAAAACTCGGGAACAAATCTTCGGATAAAACTAAACAAAAAAGATCTTACGGGCTTGAGTGATCTTGACAAGGAAAGCATCTGTTGCTCTCTCTGATGGAGTGGCCACAAATGTTTCTTCTCCTTCCAAATTTAATACCCCTCCTTCTTCTGTTCGCGCATGGAAAGTGACTGGGAAATCAGTCTGCATTCCTTGCTCGATTAGCCTCAGTTCCAAAATCATATTGGGTTGTATTTTATAACCTGAATTCATATGCTCGCCTTTGTCAGGGTGTAACAAAGCGGTTACACCGGCGCTGTTTTCAACGTTGACATTGATAAAACGATCAGTTGAAATCGTTGTCGCTAAAAGAGAATGGAGGTGACTTCATTATCTAAATATAGGGAAATCAGTGAGGGCCATTAAACTAGATCAAATTCTCGTATGTATACAGTAGCTGAATCATCATTTAGTATAGATGAAACCTCATTTCAACATTCATAAAACGTTCATATTTGAATAAACGTTTTAGTAATGTCGGTGAAACATTTACAACAATACACTTAAAACCAGGTGTATTGACAGGCTTCAAACGTCATTCTAACAACCATGAAACGTTCGTATAAAATTTCTGTAAAGCGACGTATAGACAAGGACTTACCATGACCCCAGTAGTAGACATAAACATCAACAGCCTCGGCTTTTGTTATAAACATATCAAACAAAACGAAGATACGGCTTGTAAAAGCTGCATAAGTGTTGCCTGCATCCTGAGCGTTTGACCGCCCGATCATGATGCGGTTGCTGTGATCGTGCGCATTAACAATCGTCGTAGTTGTCGATTGAATTGGTTCGGTGCCATTCAAATATAAATACAAGCCTTCTTCAGTAGACCATGTCATTGTGAATAAAATCCATTGGTTCGAAGGTACGTCACGTGCTACTCTCCACATTTTACCGCTTTGGGCCGCTTCAGCGTACATCTGACCGCTCTGGACATAGACGGAGAATCCTTGACCACTATGTGCACCTGAATCAATGATATATCTTGGAGTGGTTGATGTCATTGTCTCTTCAGGGATCTTGACCTTGCCTGTCACTGCTAAACCATGTTCACACAAGTTCAAGTTTGTGAAACAATTTCCTTCGATTTCTCCTGCATCTAAGAATCCAGTGCGTCCGTCCATTGCCAAGCCACCGTCTAACATGGTCACACCACTGTTACCAGCTAAAGGTGGGTTTGTGGCGATGTGGTTGTTCTTAATCTGGGTGGTACCCCATATGATAGAAGGGTTTGGTCCTGGAGCAGGTGCTAGGATCACCAAGTCAATGTAGTCCTCTTGTTGTACGGTTGGTTGTACCTTGATGGTGCTTCCGTTGTTGTTGATATTCACTCTCATGCCAGTCTCCCTATCCATTCCGGACATAACCACCGGAGAAACAGTCTTTCCGTCGGTAGACAGGTCAATCAAGGTGATCTCCAACTTCTTTCCGGCACGAACTATGAATCCGTCCGGTTTTCCTTTGTCTGGAATCAACACGGCGTCTCGTTTCATATCGTTGTAAACGCGCATACGTGCGTAGTATCCTTTTGCCATTTCTGTTTGTAAGAGAAAATTAACTTTTGAGAATGATATTAATGAAATGAATTGAAATTGACGATGATACATGGAATTGGAGACCCTGCTCACCTGCTTTTCAGAATATGTATGATTGTATGCAATTAAGAGGAGGGGGGGGGGGGGGTAGGTAATGAGATGCAATAGCACTTTAGCGTCCCATTTTGGACAACCTTAAATATTCCTAAAATCAACGAAATTCATTACAAACAAAGTACAATTTCAAAATTTCAGGGGCTAACACCTTATTAATGAAGGGCAAAAGATGGCATTATATGAGTAAAAATCTCCTCCGCAGCCGTTTATTCATGATTTTGTAGACTGGGGTCTTACCTGAACTCCAGAAGAACAAAAACACATTCATGATATTGTCTACTTCAATGAAGGTGTTGAATGTTGTGAACGAACTGATGGATATGGGTGCATAAGCTTCACCTCGGACATTGCGACCAATATTGAAGTTAGGGTTGCGCTCAACTGGTGGATTTCCTTGAGAAATTGTCGCTCCTTCCGTTTCCGTGGCAACTAGCCTGTGGTTGAAATACAAAAGGACACCCTTTTGTTCGTGCCAAGTGGCAATGACATAATATATGTCCCCCTTGGAAACGTTATAGGACAGACTCCATGTTTTATCCTTGGCCGTCAGTTGGTAGTGAAGTTGGTCTCCTTTGATGTACATGGAGATGCCGGGAGATGAGCCGATGTGTGCACCGGTGTCTACGATGTAGCGAGCTTCACTCTTTGGAACATCATCAAACTGAACCTTCAAGGCAATGGTGAAACCATCAGGACAATTGGACGGCTGCAGGATACATTCACCAGTCTTGAACTGAGCACTCAAATAAGCATTATTTCCGTTCAATTGCAGACCATTTGATTCGGATTCTCGAATCTCACCATTTGCAGTGAGAGTTGGATTGCCAAGGATTTGACCATCTTCAACATCCAACAAAGCGTACGAATGGGTAGGCATCACTTTCAAAGCTGTATACAAAAATAAAAGCATGTATATGTCAAATTTCAGTTTCAATGATGATAAGGGTACATTTTGACTGCATGAAATATAGCTAGAAAAAAAAAAAATATTTTGCTCCCACGTACTAATGTGACACTAACTCTCTAATAAAAGAGTATCAAGACATCTCCAAATATTTCTTATATTTCTTTTTCAAAGAGGCAGTGAAAAATTGGGTGACATAACGCAAAAGCCTACTGCGGGCGACCTCGTATATTACCGTATTTGAACTATATTTAGACTTAAGCGTTGAGTAACTAGCTACAGACTAAGTATGGATAAACTAAAACTTATTTAGAAACCTTGTGGTGTGATGGTGAGATTCTGTTTGATCGTGTTGTTGATGTTTGGATGTAAGCTAACAGTGAAGGAGTTATTCAACAGCACTTTCGCTTGTGTTTCCATATCATTGGCACGGAAGACAATCGGGAGGAAGGGGTTCTGGCTATCTATAGTGATATTCACTTGCAAGAAGGCGTGCGGTTCAACGAAGTAGCTACCACGGCTGCTCCTGCTCGGCACAATCTTGATAGTACGATCCATTTGGTTGTCAAACAAAACAACAAGCCATGTTGTCAGCTCTGTGGTTACTTGACCGATAGGTGTGCCCTTTGCATCTTCAGGGGAGGGCGTAATTTCAATCATAGTTACACCGTGTGGGTCGTCAGTGGGCGTAAGGGTGAATGTTGGGTGTCCATTGATCAAGAGATTCTTATTGCTACCATATTCATGAATTTGGAATTCGTAGTTAGGCAAGAGATTTGGTGAAGTGACAATAGTCTTTGTAATGTTCCTAGTATCATTTTCACCAATCTCAATGTTCTCAGGACCGACTTTCTCATCCCATACGACTTCAACTGTCACTTTCTGGCCAGCTTTGTTGAGGATGTACAGATTGACAAAGAAAGGTTTGGATGATGAGCTACTGATCTCCATGTAGAAGGAATCATCCCCTCCTGGAGCTTGTTTGACTTCGTTTTCACCGTTGATTTGGAATTGTTCTTTCATGTCGGTACTGAAGGCTTTGAAAGAATACGGTGACGGTTGTCCAGATGACGTGACGACAAAAGAAGCGTGCATTGTCTCGCGTGGCTGCAACACTCGCTCGTTCTTATTATCCTCAGCTTCGTCTGATGTTGTGTAAACGAGCAAAACTGGGATATCAAGGTCGTTCTTGATCTCAGCATTGAGTTTGTATTCTTCTAGAAATAAAAAAAGAATTCAAAATTCTATCACTTTACTAAATTTTAATGGATTTTGATAGGTTTTAAATAAAACCAACTCATACTTACTTGCGCCGTTGTTGTCTTGGCTACCACCCATGTTGACGTTAGAATCTCTCTCCTCTTCAATAACCGCTTTACCGTTGCCGACAAGGACAACAGTCTCTATGGCTTTTCCTTCATTCCAAGAGAGAAATATTTGATATGTTGATGCACCTTCTATGAATTTCACTACTTCATCCTCTGGTTTGTTAGGGGATGTTTTACTGAGGGCAAAGTTTACCCGCCCGTTCGGGGGAAGTGTGATGGGGCTTCCATCCTTCGATGGGAAAGTGAAAGTGACTGTTTTCGATCCGTTGTTCTTGAATACTGGATTCAAATTATAGGATTTGATGTCAGCTTTTGGTGTTTCTTTCGGGGTCGGTACTGGTCTAGCAGTTGTTGTATTGCCACCTCCGTCGATGGCTTTTCCATTTCCAACTAATATGACAACCTCTTCTGAAACTTCACTCCATGACAGTGTCTTGCTATAGGTATTCGATTCTTCAGAAAACCTAACAACAACGTCATCTGGTTTTGTAGTGCTTGTTTGCTTGGATGAAAAGGAGGCTTGTCCATAAGGTGGCAATGTTATCGATTTACCATCTTTTGGCGGAAATTTGAAAGTGACTGATTTGGTCCCAACGTTTTTAAAAGTAGGGTTAAGATAGTAGACCTTGACTGATGAGGATGATGATGATGATGAATTTGTGCTAGGGGTCTTCTTCCCACCAACTACCGCTTTCCCTCCTCCTACAGTGACTAAAATATCGACCGGATACATAGTCCATGTGAGCGTAACCGTATAATTCTTTCCAGATTCCGTGAAAGAGACTACCATATCGTCCGATTTCGACGTACTGGTTTCAGTGGAGGAAAGTTCGGCTTGTCCGTTGGGTGGGAGTGTGATTGACTGTTCGTTTGGTGAGGGGAATTTGAAGACTACGTTGGCTGTACCACTATTGAAGAAAGTTGGTTTCAGGTAATACTTCTGTTGCTGAGACGGGGGAGTCACCTTATCTGGGCGAGCTGCTTCAGGCGTTTGTTTTACTGCCTCAGCCATGACACTTCGATCTCGAGGAGTGATGCTCAAATTGATGAAGTCCTCGTCATCACGCGGTTCAATATCAAAGAAAAGATTTCCATTGACACGGGCAGGGATGAATCGATCAGTGAATGCTGAAATACGGATAAAGCTGACCATAGATGATAGAAATTGGCTCTGGTAGATAGCCGAGTGACCAGGCGTTAACGGGATATTCTTTAGCTGACCATTTTCGACCCATTGTACGGTGACGTTGTGATCTGGAATGTCATTCTTGATGTTTAAGTTGATGTAACGAACACTACCACGCCCTGCAAGTTAAAAAGATTTATCAAACATAAATTTTCCTCAAAAAGCAAAAGTATTGAAGTGTTTTTGACAAATTTAACTTATTTATATACGTTAACGAAATACTCGATGTAATGCAAAAGGACTGACGAACCAAAGTATGTTTATTTCAAACAATTTAAAACATTTTTTTTTAATTTTGAAGTTGTCAACACGTGAATATGAATATTTGGATTCATTACAAAACCAAACAAATCAATAGGAATATGATAGGATGATGATGATGATAATATTTCTGATTTCTGGTTGCGTCTAACATTCTGGCGAGGATGTGATTATTTTGAAATAGTTCAAAAATGCCAGTCAAAACCAAGGCTTCTGGAATAACGAATCGATCAAATTACCTTTCTCAGTTCCAGCGTTTGCAGTCACCCAATTATGCGAAAGTGTTGGAATAACATCCAGTCTGTCTTTGCTATTGATCTTAACTGATTTCATGGTTTCGGGGTCATAAGCTGTATAAATTGCAGCATCTGGTTGTTTATGCGACTTCAACACCACACTGTGAGCGATGCTACCACCTGCAGGGACTGTCTCATTCTTCTGTTCACCAAGCTCTTGCCACTGAGCAATGATATCATAGTTCTCATTGTTATGCAGGTGGACGTCGATGAAATAAAGCTTCTCAGAATTTCCTTGCTCTACAATAAGAAAATAAACAAAATTTAGTTTAAAAAAAAAGTTATATATTGATAGGGAGTTTGCAGTAATATAAGTGATAACTCAAAGTAGACTTTTTCACTTTATTTTGAGAGTGATTCTAGATTTCCATGTCAGCAAAAACACCACGTTTGTGGAGAAGTGCATTTTTTTGCGGCGATACCCAAACTGCGTATGTCGATTCAATTGAAATGCACTCCTCCACGGACATTTTTTCATGATTTTATCGGCTGCGTTGTATCATTTTACCTTCAGGTACAATTATTTGAACTTTGACTGTATTCTTGGTTTCCGACGGAGTGACACTCAAGCTCGGTCTTCCGTTTAGTTTCACTTCTGTACCGGTCATTTTGTCGTAACCTCCAAAAACAATAGCGGGGGGGACTCCAACGGCACCGAACACGAATTCATTCGTCAATATAGTCATGCCGGGAATCTCTTTTTCCGAATCCCTATCTTGGAAATTATCCGGAAGTGTCCATCGGATGATCACAGTATGGTTTGATTCCTGGTTATCAAACTCCATGCTGACGTAGTAAACCTTCATAGCGGCTTCGTGTGCCACAGCAGAGCCACCCTGTAATGTGATACCACTTGCAAAGAGAGGCTTTGTTGAAGTGTGATGTTCAAGGTCTTGTGCTGCGGGTTGTTGCTGTTGTGATCCGGTAGAGATATTCATTCCTCCTTGAGTTTGCTGTTGTGAAGTGACTTGAGGTTGTGCAGAGATATTCATTCCTCCTTGAGATTGAGTTGTTTGCTGTTGCGAAGTGACTTGTGGTTGTGTACTTCCGTAAGATTGTGAGACATTCATTCCTCCTTGGGATTGAGTTGTTTGCTGTTGTGAAGTGACTTGTGGTTGTGTACTTCCGTAAGATTGTGAGACATTCATTCCTCCTTGAGATTGAGTTGTTTGCTGTTGTGAAGTGACTTGTGGTTGTGTACTTCCGTAAGATTGTGAGACATTCATTCCTCCTTGAGATTGAGTTGTTTGCTGTTGTGAAGTGACTTGTGGTTGTGTACTTCCGTAAGATTGTGAGGCATTCATTCCTCCTTGAGATTGAGTTGTTTGTTGTTGTGATGTGACTTGTGGTTGTGCAGAGATGTTCATTCCTCCTTGAGACTGAGTTATTTGTTGTTGTGAGGTCATTTGCGATTGCGTAGAAACATTGCCTGCGTTCATATTTCCATAAGATTGGTATCCCATTGGCTGTTGTTGAGACATTGTGGAGATATTCATTCCTCCGTGAGACTGAGCATCCGTCAGTTGCTGTTGTTTTGACTCAGTAGAAAAAGACATTCCTCCATCATTTTGAATCTCTTTCGCGCCGCTTCCAAGGGCAACGTAAATAGGCGTTGGTTCGTCTTGATATTTGACTGGATGCACCGTGTCACCATTTATCAAAATACTGGCTCCATTACTTTCATCTACAGCTGAAATTTTGACAGGATCTGGTGTCGTGTCAGCTGTCTGTTGAACAACGTGTCCGACGACTGCGTTGGGAGGAATCAAAAGAGCAATATCAGGTAATCCTTCTCTATTTATCTTGACTTCGACGTCACCTTTTCGATCGAAATTGCTGAACTCGAAGTTGGCGTAGTATGTAGAAAGTTCTAAAAATAAAATTAAAAAAGTTTCAAAAGTGATAATTAGATTCACGTTTCTAAAAGGCCCGGATGACGTACAAATCAGGGAAATCATGACACAAAATCGGAAAATGAGTTAATCTGGCATCAATACACCTCAATTTAACATACCGACTGGAGAAGAAACAATGGGACTTGACGCAATGAGGTCCCCGCCATGAGCAACTTTCCCTCTTGTTGAGACAGATCCTTGTCCATTACCAAGGGTCAATACTTGATTGGTTTGTGTCTTTGACCATTCTACGTTGACGTAGAACTTCTCTATAGCGTTACCAACACCTTCACGTATTTCAAGCTTCAGCGGTGGTGGTGGAGTTGCACTCGTTTGAGTTGCTTTCAATGTGGCATTTGATGAAGGTGGAAGTTGCATTAATTGATTTTGATGAGGTTCAAAGTTGAATTCTATTGGTTTATTACCGATATTGTTAATGACCAGGTTCATATGATAGTTGCCTAAATGGAAGAATGAAATTTTTTATCAAATCCCTTTATAACTTAACACTTAGGGGTCTATTTCAAGGCCCAGTGCGAAGGGAGGAATTTTGATATCGAACGGGTACTCCAGGGTAACTACTTTGAGGCCCCCTATCCCATGCATAGGGAAGCAGCAAGAGTGAAAATACCAAAACATTAAATGTGCCTAGCAAGAAAGGGGTTAGATTTGATCAGCTAGTCTTTTTAAGAGGAAGGCAGGATCCTCATCGATAACAGTTCCTGAAGAGCTGAAGATGCTATTCTGGGTAAATAACTCAATCATTTTTTCATAATGCAGTAAAAAAATAACAAAAGACTTACTTGTAGAACCACCAATAACTACAGTATCATTTTTCAAGACTGAGCTTGGTTGCGTTGTTGAAGAACCAGCGACAACAGCCTGTCCATTGCCTACTTGTATGGTAACAGGAACCAAAGAATCTGTCCATTTCAATGTTGTTGTGTATTTGCTAACAGCAGGAGCCGATCCTTCCGTGAACTCAATCAATGTATCTGCAGGTGTTGACAAAGCTGTAGCCATGCCCTGAAGTGTTGTTCCTTGGTAAGGAAGTAGGGTGACCATCCTGTTAGTTGGTGTGAATGTAAAAGTAACTGTTTTCGTTCCACCGTTAATAAAAGTCGGATTCAAGTAGAATGTCTTTGCTTGTGTAGGTGGTGAGGATGTCGGAAGAGTTGAGCTTCTACTTCCAACAACAGCTTGCCCATTTCCTACTTGTATGGTTACAGGATTTACAGATTCTGTCCATTTCAAAGTCGTTGTATATCCACTCACAGCAGGGGCTGAACCTTCAGTAAACTCTATCACCGTATCTGCAGGCGTAGGTACAGCTGTTGCAATGCCTTGTAACACGGCACTTTGAAATGGAATCAATGTAATAGACTGCTTAGTAGGCGTGAATACAAAAGAAACAGTCTTCGTACCAACATTAACAAAAGTTGGATTCAAGTAGAATGTCTTTGGTTGAGTAGATGGTGAAGATGTCGGAAGAGTTGAGCTTCCACTTCCAACGACAGCTTGCCCATTTCCTACTTGTATGGTTACACGATTTACAGATTCTGTCCATTTCAAAGTCGTTGTATATCCACTCACAGAAGGGGCTGAACCTTCAGTAAACTCTATCACTGTATCTGCAGGTGTTGATACAGCTGTTGCAATGCCTTGTAACACGGCACTTTGAGATGGAATCAATGTAATAGACTGCTTAGTAGGCGTGAATACAAAAGAAACAGTCTTCGTACCAACATTAACAAAAGTTGGATTCAAGTAGAATGTCTTTGGTTGAGTAGATGGTGAAGATGTCGGAAGAGTTGAGCTTCCACTTCCAACGACAGCTTGCCCATTTCCTACTTGTATGGTTACACGATTTACAGATTCTGTCCATTTCAAAGTCGTTGTATATCCACTCACAGCAGGGGCTGAACCTTCAGTAAACTCTATCACCGTATCTGCAGGCGTAGGTACAGCTGTTGCAATGCCTTGTAACACGGCACTTTGAAATGGAATCAATGTAATAGACTGCTTAGTAGGCGTGAATACAAAAGAAACAGTCTTCGTACCAACATTAACAAAAGTTGGATTCAAGTAGAATGTCTTTGGTTGAGTAGATGGTGAAGATGTCGGAAGAGTTGAGCTTCCACTTCCAACGACAGCTTGCCCATTTCCTACTTGTATGATTACACGATTTACAGATTCTGTCCATTTCAAAGTCGTTGTATATCCACTCACAGCAGGGGATGAACCTTCAGTAAACTCTATTACTGTATCTGCAGGCGTTGATACAGCTGTTGCAATGCCTTGTAACACAACACTTTGAGATGGAATCAATGTAATAGACTGCTTAGTAGGCGTGAATACAAAAGAAACAGTCTTCGTACCAACATTAACAAAAGTTGGATTCAAGTAGAATGTCTTTGTTTGTGTTGGTTTATTCGTTGGTGTAGGAGTCGTAGTTACACCGCCAGGAGCAATATAAGCCTGTTTGTTTCCAACATTGATCGTGACATTTTGAACGAATGTTGTCCATTCAAGGGAGATGTCGTACATATTCCCACTTTCAACGAACTGGAATGCTAGTACGCCAGGCACTTGTTCAAACTTTTTATGTGTTGGAATATAAACTTCCATGCCTGGTAGGATTTCTACCCAGTCGCCCGTTTCTGGTGGGAATCTGAACTTGACGGTAGCATTACCAACATTTCGTATGATAGGATTGAGATAGTAGGTGACCAGAGTGTTGCCTGGAATTGAAAAGAAAATTTGTATTATCAACTATTTTACTATAAATATGCAAAATTTGAGCTCTCCTCCGTATGGATTGTTTTCATAATGTTGATAGCACAAAGCCTTTCCATTTAAATAACAGGCATTTCTCGGGTATATATGGAAACCCCTAAGTTAAAGTTATGGTTTAGGCACAAACGTCAACCAAATATGATCCTGTACATTTCCATATTTACCACCTTCATAGTCAAATACCCGGCCAATAAGGTAATAAACGGACTGTGTTTAGTAGAGGCTTTTAGTGAAAACATAAGTTGTGCCTGTATGGCGTACGCCCATCTGACAAAAAAATCGTTTCAGCGTTCACGTGACACCGTGACGTCAAAATATGAACGTTGAAACGGAATTCTGTGCTGATCGATTTACATTTAAATAACGTTGACTCAGAAATCAAAACATACCAGAAATGCCTCCATTACTTGAGAAGGATAGAGTTTGGTTGGAAGCAACATTAGTGTAGTTCAAAAACTTCACATCCTTAATAATCGATACGCCGATTGAATCCACACGGGAGATTTTAACTTCCAAAGGTGTGGGATTGGGTGGCGTAGAAGCTTCAGTCTCAACCTTGATGTAGTAGCTATCGCCTTCCTGAAGGGTGACCCAGTTACCAGATGATGGTGGCCAGATGAAGGAGACATTTGTTGCGGTAGTAGTAAGGACGGGGTAGCCGTTGGAGACAATGTAGTACAAGTAATAAGTCTCCAAGTTTCCTAAGAATACAGAAACACGTATGAGTTAATTATGATAATTATTCTTTGCAACCCAACATAGCCTTCGTTGTTTTGATTAGATGGGTTTTAAGGACAATTCTGATTTCCTGGAAAAAATTACAAGGGGCCTATCACAGCGTGAAAAACGTCCAAATACGGGTCCAGTATATTACCGTATATGGACTAATTTCTTCCATATATGGAAGAATTTCACGCTGTGTATGGAAATAACAGCAATTTTCACTACCGAAAGTCTCGTGACAAGTCCAGTCCCAGGGGCCCTGAGGAAACTTGATGAGCTCCTCATTATGACATTTTCCTTCCCTTCGGTGCTTAAAGTTTTGTGAGTGACTGGAATGATCTATATTTCATAAGAGTCATAGACTGGAATGATCTATATTTGTGACGGTCTATGGGAAAAGGGGGCTTGGTCATTTTTACCGTGATCATACTCCACCCGCTGCCAAAACCACTATAAACGTCTGTGGAGGAGTGCATTTCTATTTAAGCGACACGGTCCCTTTTCCAATAGACCGTCACATTTATAAGAGTCATAGACTTCGCTCAGTTATCAGAATCGAAATCAACTGAGAAAAAAAGAACATCGAATTAATAGTTTTGCTCAGAGAAGATGTAAATTACTGGAAGAATGGTCTGTTTTTGTGATACTGTATATTTTCGGCAGCATACCTGAGTCTCCGGCAGTATTGACTATAATTGTATGTCTTGCTATTGAAGGTTGAATACTCAACTCCGAAAGATTATTCAAATAGACGAGTTGTGAGGTAGTTCCACTTTGAACAGCATATACATTAACATCGTTGGGTTGATAGCGTGACTGCATCATGAAATCAACAATAATTGAATTACGACTAGGTACCATCCTGGTTTCGTCTTGACCATTAGGTAACCGTATCTCGACATCAATGTCAAATTCCAAGTTATTGTTCACTTGCATGCTGATGTAGTAGTTACGTACAGCACCCAGTTGACCTAGAATCGGAAGAAGTTGAAATTAAAATCGGAAAATATTACAATATCCAGAAGCCCAATTTTACTTGCGAATCAGAAAAATCGGGACAGCTACTGATAATTACTATGCTGATATAGTAGTTTTAAATATCACCAGTCCAGTATTAAAAATTATTGAACATGAGGGAAAAAACATGAAACCGAGGGGATAAATAGCTGTAAAACGTAACTCGTAACATTTTAAATGCATCTATACATAAAACTTTTGAGTTTCCTTAAATTAATCTGTTGTTCTTTTAATTCACCCACACTGAGCAAACTTTAGTATACACAAATTAAAGGGATGATCGTTAAAATTAAAAATTACAGGGAATAATTCTTACCAAGCATCAATGTGGTTGGTTGTGCTAGTTCCTTTGCCACCAGAACAAATGATGGTTCACCATTGATATCAACAGGTTGGTTAGTGGAAGTGTATACAGCGGTGACATTGTAGTGTGATGGTTGGGAAATACTAGAAATTTGTATGTGTTCTGCTTGTGTGCTGTATGGTTGGATGGTGTAGGTAGTTTGAGTTCCATTGTTCAGAATGACTTTGATTTCTTGATCTTCTTGGTTCACCATAGATGGAACGTAATGCCACACTTTGACAGGTGGCGTACCAATGTTAACAGTTTCAGTGACCAGTTGTAGAGTTTGTGGTACTACTACAGATAGTTGCCCATCCATGGATACTGGTACATTTGTACCTGCTTCTAAAGCTGCGAAGGTGATCGGTTCTGGTTGAACTTTTGATGTGGTTGTAAGAGTTATAATAACAGCTGTCATTGCCTCGGCATTCTCCAACTTCTGTTCACCATTGACAATGTATTTGATGTCCACAGACTCATTTCCATAGTTGTTGACAACTAGATTGAGATGGTATTGCTGCGATTCTCCACCAGGTGTTGGTGTGGTGGTTGGTGCCATGTAGCCTATCTGGACTTTGACAATATCCTGGAAGGTGGATGGTTTGACTTTAATGGATGGCAACTCATTCAACAAGACCACTTGACCATTGGAGTAGCCAGTGAATTGAATACTTTCAGGTTCAACGTCAGCCACAAATGAGAAGGCAAGTGTGGTGATGGAGCCATGCTGAGAGATCTTCTGATGACTTTCACCATCAAATGTCCAATTTAAAGTCACATCTTGTGAACCAAAGTTCAGAATCTCAAGTTTAACGTAGTAAACCTTAGCAGGACCTGGAGTAACGCCTGTAAAAAGTAAAGATAAAAAATTATTTCATGAGATAAATTTCCGTCGTGGTTAAGAAGACGATGGACGGCATTCGTGTACCAACATTTAGATGACGTTAACTGCATCAATTGACGCAGCTTAGACGTCTATTATGCAACTCAAGGAACAACGTAAGCCTATCAAAATCTTCCATTCAAAACCGGACAGTATCAATAAAAAGCCGACATCAAAATATCAAAATATTGTATACATCACTTACTTTCCCCAAATTTGATTATTGTTTTTTGAACATTTTCTGTGTAGACAGCTGGAAAAATGTTTTGACCGTTAACCAAGATCGATTGATTGTTTGCTTCAATGAGGGCTTCAATGTAGATTGGAGCAGGCGGTACCACAGCTGAGACGGCATGTTCTCGGAATGACTCTCCCTTTGGAGGTACCAGTTGTTTAATGATATTTCCGTACTGTGGCCAGAAGGCAGTTACCGTCTCCCCGTACTCATTGTTGAACTCAAGATTGAGGTAATAGACCTTCAGATCCGGCAATCCGCCACTCTCTCCGGTGATAAAGATCCGGTAGACTTCATTCCTAGTTGACGGAACAATCGTAAGCTCTTGTTTACCATTCATGTAAAGAACAGTGGTGTTTATACCACCTTCCTCGTACACACGGTAGGAGATTCCATTTGGTGGGCTTACAGCGTTTATCACTTCGTAGATCTTGGCCACACCCAAGTTTGGTAGCCTGATGGGTGACGAATTTCCTTGGAATTCAACAATGACTGAAGTGTTTGCGTTGTTAACCAATTCAATGTTCAGGTAATATTTACGAATAACAGCTGGTGGTCCTACAGTGTCTGTTATATGAATTACATGTCTCTCCCCTTTGAATTCGGAACCTTGGACGAACCATGAAGGACGACCGTTCAAATAATAATCTTTAGTGCCGCTAAACTCACGAGCTATCATACTGAATTCTGGGCGCTGTGTAGTTAACGCAACCAAATCGACAGAGTATTGCGTTCCAGCGAATATGACACGCTCACGACCGTCTTGGAATTCTTTGTATTGTACTGAAGCGTTACCAGACGCGAGGTTGATGAAATCGATGTTTATGTAATACAACTTGCTTTCACCAGTCATTTCACCAGGCCATCGAACAATATACAAGATATTATACAAATCAAAATCTTGCCATTGAACAGTGTAGCTGTCAACTCCATTGATGTAATATTTCATGTCCACGGAGGCACTACCTGCTGTGTAAATAAACGGCATTGGAGGCCCACCACCGTTATCAACAATAACTTCCTCGTAATCTTCGCTCCTACGGCCGGGCGATATGTTCTTTACGTATTTTACGGTTCCATTTTGTTTACCAGTTACGGAAACCTCGATATCTACGAGATTATATATCAGTATGTGACGTTTGAAGGTCTTTCGGGTCGTCACAACTAAGAGAAAAAAAAAATCGTCATTACAAACGCCTCAGGAAATCAAGAAATCTCAGAGACAACTACATAACATATATACAGAACGTTCAAAGAACATGCATAAGATGCTCGTAAGATATTCGATTTTCAAAAATGATCTAAATACGTTAAATTCATTTTGAGGACAGGTCCAACTGTAAATCTTCTAATATCGTGATTTTTGCCCAAAATTATTTTGAACGTTCTTGTCTGAAAATGTCAAAAATACAAACTAAAGTTGTTGATTTCATAAAATTTTGTCGCTTTTCTGGTCTGGAAGTTGTGCGGCATGACGAAATTCAATTCTGCAAAATGTAGAAGTTGATTTTAGCTTACCATCGCATGGATTCAAATCACATTCAGCATGTTCTGATGGACTACCAAGACCTTGTTCAAGACAAGTTCGACCTCCGTTCTCTGGTGGAGGGTCTGTACATGTTCTGGTCCTAGTTTTATACCCTACACCGCACGTGACACTGCAAACTGTCCAGTCTGACCATTCAGTGTAGTCTCCATCAACTAGAAGAAAGGGATTGAAATATTACATATACAGTGTATACAGTGTATGTATGTGTACGGTTGATCTTTTCGCACTACCTGAGCATTTTAAGATCTTCAAAATACCGTAAAGACTCGAATAAGCATCCATTTGAACAAGCGCTATCTTTAGAGGCCCAAAAATCAAATAAGAGTCAGGGCGCTGTACCGAGTATTTACGGTGTATTAAAAAAAGTATGATAGAATCCAGCTTCAAATGAATAATTTCAAGTAGGTCAAAGTTGTACACAAACCACTATTGAAAAAACAAAACACTTACTAGATGGTGGACAAACAGGATCTTCTCTCATATAATCTGTAGATGGACCAACAGCGCCTGGAAAACAAAATTCGATAATTTTCATTATATTCAAGAAACATCCTGGCCATACTAGCCATGTTTGACAGTCTTACGAAGTGTTCTTAGAAGCCCATATTAGCAAATCACCTATTTATAGGATCACATTTTCCCAAGAAGATCCATTTTTTCCCACTAGATACATTTGTTCCCACTAGATACATTTGTTTTGTCTTTGCCTCATTTCTTTTTAATAGCTTGTTACCACAGCAACAGTGGATTAAAAGCGAGGTCTTGAATGGATCCCTGAATTGACCAAATGATGATCTGTGTTTGTGCAATTCCAGTCAGCAGAAAACGTGTTTCGACGCCAATTTGACGTCGCAGCGTATAACATCACCATAGAAATGACGTGCTGTGCTGTCTGGGATAAAACTAAGCAATACGAATTTACCTGTAGACGTGACAGTGAAAGTTGTTCCAGATTGAACAGTTAATGTTGGTACAATCTCTACAACTTGTTGGCTGTTGATCAATTCACTAATGTTGGTGCCATATCTCACTACATTGAGGTTGTATTTTGGCAATTGTTTCACATACGATGTGATGTTGTATGAAATAGATCCTTTAGCTCCTTCGTCGATGTCAACTTCCTTGATGCCATCTCGCCAGGTGGCAGTGATTCTTGTGTTACCATTATTTTGGATGTGGAAGTCCGTGTAGTACGATTGTGGAGTTTTAACAACACCTTCGCCTGAGAAAGAAGTGTGCAAAATTAACGAATCACCCTCGAATACAAATAAATTACCTCATGGTTTTCAATATATTGCTGTGATTAGCTGAAATGTAGTACGTCTGTGGCGATTTTACAAGACCACCAGGTATAAGAAGTACAGAATAATAACTGCCTTCAAGGTTTTCCATGCCTTATTTAGGGATAACAAGACGTCAAACGAGTATGAAGATTACGCTTCTTGAATAGTTAGACGTTTCTGAGGAAAAAAACTTTGTGGAAATAAGCTTATTATTTATGAAGATTACTTGCTAAATATGGAACAATTCTACCATTTACGGAAGCAATATTACCAAATATGGAAATTATCTTACCATTTATGGAAATATCGACAACAATGACTTCATCTCGATGATCACTACCCTTCATCGTGTACGCAGACTCCCCATTGATTTTAATGGGAGCATCGTTCGCTTTGATGCTCGCTCTCAACACAAACGAAGGCGCTGTGCGTGCTCTGAAGATTCGTAGCCAATTTAAAACATCGTCAGTCTCCAAAGTCACTTTTTCAGGTCGTCCGAATTCATCGAATGCAACCTCGATCTGGACACCAGCTCGGTTGATGAATTGATAATTGAAGTAGTACATGTGTAATTCCTCACCATTAGAATCTAGAGAAATAGTTGCTGTTAAGTAACTTAGTATTAATCAGTGATCTCGTAAATGGGATGTGAGCTAAGTCCTCCTACAGGGCTTTCAGTAGTGACAACTATCAATAAATGCAAATTCTATAAGGTTTCTTGAGTAAAAAAGACACAAATATGAACTATAAAGGACACATTCAACAATCTTCACTACTAAGAAGTGTCAACTAGGGTTCCAGCAACAATATCCACAAAGCAAATAGACCTACCTTTGGAAACACCGACATCAAGTACAGTAAATTCTTCTCTTGACGTTGATGGTAGAACTTCCATCTCCTCAATGTTATTGACGAAGAGCGCTGACCGGTCATCTTGTCTCAATACTTTGAAAGTGACACCTGGTGGTTGGGGTACTGTTGTTCTCAATTCGTTGACCATCCTAGTGACACTGTTAACTTCGAGAATCTGAGATTTTCTTTCACTACCAAGAGTCCATTCAAGAACAATTCTACTGACGTTATTAACAACTTCAACATTATAGAAGAAAATGTTGATTGATGACCCGGTAGCTGAATCACTCGGAACTTTCTTGGATTGACCTAAAAGAAAAAGTCAAAAATTACAGACTTTTTTTACATAAAGTTGGCATTTTAAAAGATTCTGGAAATATACGAGCCAGCCCTCAAGGTAGTTATTACTAACTAACGCAGCATATTTTCTCTTACGGCGGCAACGCTGGAACTTTTCCATAATTAGAAGAAAATTAATAGCTCCTCAAATTCAAACAAAATCAACAAACTTTTGTCTATATTCTACTTAAACAATCTAAATACCTTTAGTTTCACGGACCCAATACCATATATGGAGAGGATTTTCGGCCACTCCTTCAATCCATGGAGCTGGAATGTATGTCCGATTTCTGGCAATGATGGTACCAAAGAAATTTTTATCTGGATTTTCAGCAGTCGTCAACAGAGCAGTCGTGCTATTGACTGCAATGTAAGGCATCCGACGTCGAATACTACTGGAGACGTAGTTCCACTGGCTAAACTTCTTCACCAGAACGATTTTAGTTTGATTGTTCATAGTTGAAGAAATCCTAAAATTTTTTTAGAGAGGTTAATAATGTTTTTCTAAGTCACACAGTATTTTTTAGACACGATGGACTAAGCAAACAGCAGTGGAATCCATACAAAGCTGACACATTCATACAATAGGAATTAAAATGTTCTATTAAGGAGATGTCTGCTATATAGAAGTTTGATTTGTAAGAGTTTGCCCGGAAATATTTATTGCAATATCCGCATTGTAGAGATTAGGTAAAAAAATATTACAGGACACAAATTTTAGTTCTTTTATTGACGAATAAATCTTTATTTTGACTTGGTTAAAAATTCCGTAGTCTCTATTATCAGAATTCATGAATATCTCTTCGCTTTAAAAACATCAATAATCATCTTACTTGTATTCTTTAGGCGCCCTCCAAATACCACCAAACTGACCAGGTTCACCGGCTTCCAAACGATATTCAAAATCACCTTCAACGATGTTGGTAATCTCATCTCCATGTCCCAATATGGAGAAGTCAGATTGTAGGGAAGGATTATCACCTCCCCTTGCTTTCACTGACTTGGAACTCCATTCAACTCCAGGCATCTTGCTGGTCACTAAGAGTGTCCAACCACCTTGATCGCGAGTCATGTCGCAGTAAGTCTTGTACGATTCTTCATCACCTTCAGTGGTCGTCAATCGATAGATACCATCACGTTTCCTGTTGCAGCGATCAAAATATTCACGACATGAACGGATCGGTGGTACTGTTGTGGTGGTGTTTGAAGTCGGTTCCAATTCTGGTTCTTCAGTGGTTGTCAATTTGCTAGTTGCTTCTGTCGAAGTAATACCTGTAGGTACTGTTGTTACGTTGGAAGATGGTGTCGTGCCTGGACTAGGCGTGGTTGACACCCCATCAGGTGTAGTCGTGTTGCCAGCTGGTGTAGTTGCAACAGTAGACTCACCACTAGGGGTGGTAGCTCCCCCACTTGGTGTGGTTGTATTTGTAGCTGGTGTTGACCCACCAACAGGTGTTGTCGCTCCTCCACTTGGTGTAGTCGTGTTGGTAGATGGTGTGGTAGCAACAGTGGACGCACCACTAGGTGTGGTCGTGTTGGTAGATGGTGTAGTAGCGACAGTTGACTCACTGCTAGGCGTGGTTGTTGCTCCAACTGGTGTGGTCGTACCGGGAGCTGGCGTAGTATTTATAGTACTTTCACCACTCGGAGTAGTCGATGGAGCTGGTGTAGCAGTTTCATTGCAGTTCTTACATGGTTTCTTCAAGCCAAACATTGGCGATGGCGTACCTAAGATGAATTTAAGTTAAATTATCAGTTACCTTAAGGGCATAAACTTTTGCGAGCATAAACTATTGTGGAATTTATTTTTGCAAATAAGACCTCAAAAAAGTTATATTTTGCGGAATTAATTTTTGCGTTCCGCAAAATTGTAGATTTCGCAGACCTTATTTTTGAAATTTTAGGACAAATTCGCAAAAATAAATTCCGCAATATTTTATGTCTACAAAAATTTATACCCTTAAAGTAATAATATCACGGACTTTTCGTTTCTCAATGTCTTTGAAACACTGTCTCCGAGCAAATCCAAGCCACTTATTTTGCTAAATATTTATAAAGAAATCAAACTGAACTAACCATAAGAGCAGGCTTGTACAAGAGCTAGAATATCTTCTTTTGGAAGGGATTTTGAGAATAGATAAAACTCATCCACGAATCCATTTAGGTAACTGGTTTGAATGGTGCTCCCCACAGCAGCTTCGTGTCCCCAATCTTGAGACAATAAGCCTTCTCCTGAGGTTGTGTTGGCCAGTTCTGCATTAATGTAGATATTGGCTTTTTCTACGAAAAAAACAAGATGAATTTATACAATATAACAATGCACCCGTCGTATCAAGCAGTAGCGTAGCCAGAGATAGAGTAGCACATACCAGGAGGCGGAGATAAATGTCATTAAAACGTCATTATTCATTTTGTCGATAGAAAAGAAGTTGACATTTACTGAGTTTTCATCTCTCCTCCTTGCTTGTGCAACCTACCCTAGATAAGCCACTGTCAAGAAATCATAATCGCATTATATTTCGAATCTTATGTTTAAGTGGCTTTGAAAAAATAATCAAGTTCACAAGGTGAAAGATTTTGGAAATCAATCAGAAGAAGTTGTGAATTTTTCAATCAGGGAGAATTCGAAGCCTGTTAACAGAGTTCTCAAACACAAGCAAAGAAAATATGAAGACTCCAGTCGAAAATTATCAAAAACATCTGTGGAGGAATTTATTTCTATTGGTTGGATTACACTCCAACACAAACATTTTTTGGTGATTTTTCTAGCTGGAGTGCTAACTTACTTTCGTCTGAATCGTATGTACCAGCAACGTGTACCCATTTGTTCGCTTCAACGACTGTTTGAGTCCAACAATCAAACACTTTTCTCTCACCGGAGTACAGCCATCTGATATGACCATCAAAGACTTCAAGATGATAATGTCCTCCTACTGACATATGATCCGTCGAGAAGATGACATGAGCTCCTCCAGTCGAGTTCAATTTCACCCAAACCGCAACGGTAACTGCTTTCGTTGGTTTTTGTTTGAAACTGATTGCATCAAGCTGAACAGCACCATTTATTAACCGACAAGCCATACCACAGGAGTAGTTAGTCATCATTGTGGAGGCAGCTCCCCACATGGTTGCGTTATTCCGCATGTCAGAATCATCAAAAATAGTATTACCTTTGAAGTTTTCAAAACTCAAATGTACTGACATGAAGTTCAGAATAGAAGCTTCACTCAGTTTCAATCTGTTTGCTGGTCGCGGTACAAATTGACGCTTACGATGTTCGTCCGCTCGGAAACGCTGAAGAGCGTCGACGTTCTCGACATTAGCAATCTTCTTTCCGTTCTTGTTGTAGATAGGGATCAAGCTCTTGTCATAACTCCCAGCATATGGTGGAAGCACTTTGACAGCTTCAAAAGTGCCGTCATCTTCTTTGGATGGGACAATCAGGGCAGGATTACCTGCGTCAATATGAGGCATATATTTTCCCATTTGGAAGTACTTCAGCGGTCTGGCGAGCATCAACGTTAGCTTTTTCTTGATGTTCTCGGCGGTCACATTATCGTTCACTTGACGTGCAACTCCAGCTTTGATCTCAGTTTCAGGTGATGCAAACATCTGGAATGGTGTATCGTCTTGTTCTGGAGCGACGTTGGAGACCTCACCGTTTCCACCAACAACACCGATCAATGGTCGACTAGTTGTGCTTGGCAATTGCTGTTTGGTGTTGACTCCTGTAGAAAAATAACAACACACATGGAAACTTAAATAGAGCTAATCTAGATATGGTGTCTATTATAAAATTTAATTAGAATAGCCTCTAAACTAAATTTCAATATTTTGTAAAGATAACATTGAAAATGTTTTAAATAATAATTGATTATTGCCCTAAATATATACGCTGATTTGAGAGTCAAGCATTAAAAAATCAACAGTAGATCTCGTGGCGTGACATCAATGTAGTACAAATATTTTAAACGCTTTGGGACTTCAATTTTCCTTATTAATTGGAAGTAACAATTGCCTGTTTTAAAGCCGCCCTACCCATTGAGCGAACATTTTGCAATTATATTGAAAAATTCTCAAAGGTGACATTGCAAAAATCTACCCCGTGGAGGTATCTAACCTTCAGCACTTCCAACGACCAATGTTCCATTGATGTAATCTGAATAAGATTCCAAAGCCTTTCTTAAATTATTGACTGCATCTTCTTCAGCTTTGTCAAAGACAACAGTTGCTACAACTTCAGTTTTCGATGCTGCACCTTGCGTACTCATTCGTGGACTAAAGAAAATGAAACAGGGATATGATTCAAACAGAAGCGAGCGTAATGTGAATCATTAACACCTATGATATTCACAGATCCTTGAACTCAAAAAGACGTCAATCAAGTTCAAGACGTCACTCAAATTCAAAAAGACGTCATTCGAATTCAGAAAGAAGCCAATCGAATTCAAAAAGATGGCACAAAGCTTGATGCCAATTTTTGGAAAAAGAGGTTTAATCTCTAAAATATCTATAGAGGACTGTATTTCCACGCGTAAAGCATATTGGTTCAATAGAAATACACTCCTTCCTCTGGTGTTGTCTTTTATTTATCCTCGGTGGGGTTGAGCTTAGAATACAGAACATTTTTTCCTGGATGTGAACAAGGTATAAAATACAAACTTCAATGAACTGGTTGTCATACCTGAAAGACGTATCTTTAAGACTGGCACCATTGAGATTATTGCTCACCTATAGCGAATAAGTACATAAAAATCAATAATTCAAAACATCAACAACTTTAAGGTGAGAGAAACTTTGATAATAATTTTTCACTAACCGAATCACTCAATGTTTTCTTTAAATCTTCTTGGAAAGGTGACGATATGGTTTCTTCAAACTCAGGTGCCCATGATTTTTTTATGCCAAATTCAACTTTCATACTTGTACAAGGACAATTTTCTGCAAAAAAGTTATACAGTTAGTATTGTCAGGGTTGAAATAAAACATTAACGTCACTATACCTTATCGGTAAAAAATCCGTCTATAAAAAGTGACGAATTTTTGTCTTGGTGACGAATATTTTTACCGACGGTTTTTTTACCGATAAGGTAGTGGTTAACAACAGATTTATACTATTAGCCAGCACAATCAAGGAAACTGGGCGATTAAGTAAATCTACTGTAAGTTTCTTCGCGCACCACACTCATTCGAAGTAAATTCCTTTGAATTTTGATTCGGTGGGACCTAGTACAAAGCATTCTTTACTTATCAAAGTTTTACCCTTCCACCACGTTTTTCATTATCGACGCTGAGCATGAATTACATAGACACGTAAGTTTAGGTCCAAAGAATTTAGTTTCAGGTAACCTAAGACTGATCTCAAAAACTTATTCTCTTATAAAAAAAACGTGCGCTTACTTTCTGGGCATCCTTCTTTATCTGGTCCAGTAGCTGGCGAATTTCCATCATCACAACAACCGAATTGACTGCCTACACAATCTTCTCCATTTATCACTACATCTCGTACAACTACATTCACCTTCTTTGGTTCAGAAGGAGAGAAGGTCCTCTTGACGAAGAAGGGCTTGGTGAATGATGCGTTCCTGCCGGTAACACTTTGAGTAGGAAATGAAGCCGTTGAAGCTCTCTCGGAGACTACAACGGTGGCATTTCCTGCTTTAGGTTCAGTGAGGGGGACTTGTATGAGTACAGCTGACCCCTTCTTGCAAGTCGATTCACACTCGACAGCAGTCATGAAGTTGTTAGCGTTGCCACCACAACCAGAGTATACAAAAAATTCGCACTCTTTTGTTTCGACATTGAAGAAGAATTTTGTAATGTGCATGTCACATTTACCCTTCTTGGCCTTGTAAGCACACAGCTCTTTGGTAACTAGAATGAAATGAAAATAACAAAGGTTTAATTACTGCGATTGTATTGTCTGGAATGAGCGGCAAAACCTATTACCTTCAGCATAAAGAACAGAAATTTCTTTAATTAACTATAGCCTGATATATTCTGATTTATAGCCGACCAAAATTCCAAACTGCTTGAAATTGAATATCAAACTTTCAAATAACTGTTAAAGTAGAAATATTCTCTTTGCTTTCACTCCACTGACAAACTAGGACACAATATCCGAGGGACTAAGACATCATTTCACAAACCTTTGCTACAGTCAGGATGCGATCCATCGATGCGTCGAGTTCCCAGGATTTCTTGTCCTTGTTTATCAACACACCAACATTGTTTTCCGTAGTACAAATGTGTGAAACATTGTCGATTCTTGTATGTTCCATCTTGGTTACAATCCGGAGTGTAAGTGTCTCCTTTGATCAATGGTGATCCGGATAACTTCCGTTCTTTCTGACATTGGGAAAGTTCTGTAAAAAGTAGAAAGGATATGACAAGTGTTCGTCTATAGAACCTAAAATCAAAAACACAAATAATCAATGACCCCCCCCCCCCCCTTCCTTTCCTCTCTCTTGCTTGCTAGCCCGAATATTCGTTAGCTCGGATGGACTTCATTGTCTCCTAAACTTTTCATGTTTTCATTTTCATGTTTTTATCAAAATTTTATTTGCGTTGATGTTGTTTAGTTGAATTATTAAGAAAAAAAGTCTATTCAAAAGATGAAAACAAACTTACGTGGTTTATTGATCTCTAACAGTGGTTTTGGTGTTGTTGTTGTGGTACCAGGAGAACTAGTCGACGAATGACGGTAAAATGCCGTCCAATAGTCTTGTGACGTGTTTTGTTTTTGAAGATTAAGACATTTCTCAGCCGTCAAATTACCAACGTTACCGGTATTTTCAACTTTGGATCCGATAATTTCAAGGCCATTCTCATCAACACACCAACACCATTTGCCAACTTTGTCTTTTTCATAACATTGGATCGGCTTGTAGGATCCATCATCTGCGCAGTCGGGTGTAAACATATCATCAAAGCCAGATTGCGAGGAAGCTACAATCTGATCGTAGTGACACTTGCTGATGGATTTCCCTTCAGATTCGTTCGATACTTTTGGTGATACATTAGCAAAGAGTTTTGGTTTTTGATTTGTGGCAACTGTTATAGCAGCAGCAGTTGGCAATACTTCACCACCGAAGGTAATGTTACTTGCAGCTGTGGAATTCAGCATCAAAGGTGGCACGATTTTCATAATTTCCTCCTGGGAGGTTTTTTCTTTAATTGGTCGTTCCTTAGCAAAAGCAGCTTTCTTATTATTGATGATGATAATACTAGGAATCCGGAGAGTGTCATTTTTGAAATCAAATTTAGGGATATCGAGTGTCATGTTCCATTTACCACTTCCGGACATCGTAGTACTTCCGGTACCAGCACCAGCGCCAGCACCAGCAGAAGAAGATGCGGATGCTGATGACGAAGCAGATGATGATGAGGAACTTTTCGATTGACTTGGGTAATATCCGGCAGTAGTTTGATCCGGATATGCAGTTTGGTTCACGAATGCCGGAACAGTCGTACCATGGGATGATTGATTTTGTGATTGGTAGCTTGATTTTTCCGGGTTATAACTTGCAGCTCCGGCGTAATAGTTCGTTTGATTTGGAGCACTGTAACTTGCACCAGTATTTTGAGATGCTGGTGCGCTATAACCTGCACCTGCATTCTGAGATGTGGGGACACCATAGCTTGTACCAGCATTTTGAGACGCAGGGACATTATAACTTGAACCAGCATTTTGAGATGCAGGAACATTATAACTTGCACCAGTGTTTTGAGATGCAGGGACATTGTAACTTGAACCAGCATTCTGAGATGTGGGGACATTATAACTTGAACCAGCATTTTGAGATGCAGGGACATTATAATCAGAACCAGCATTTTGAGATAAAGGGACATTATAACTTGCACCAGTGTTTTGAGAAGTAGGGACACTTGAGCTTGAACCAGCATTTTGAGCACTGTAAGATGGTGTCGTACCATATGGATATAATGGTTGCTGGCTAGCTGAAGGTTTCTGGTTTTGTTGCTCATCAGTTTGATTCACAGGGAGGTAAGGGTTATATTCCGGGTTAGTGTACCCTTGTGCAGATGTTGAAATTCCTGTGTTTTGATTCTGTTCCGTATTGTTTTTAACTGCCGGAAGGTACTGACTTTGTGTGTTACCCTGGCTGGATGTTTCAGTTGGTGTATAGTTCATTTCCTCTTTATGTTGTTGGTTGTATAAACCAAACATAGTGTTTTCACCAGTATTCGATTGAGCCAGACCTGTCACCATAGACTGTTGTTTGCGTGATTTATACTCCTTGTATTGATCAAAACTTGAATTTTCGCCTAACACCTCATCAGTAGCGTTTGAAATAGGAACCTCCTTCTCTCCAACAGACACCTGAATGTTTTGCTGCTTAACTTTTCCTACCATGACAAGTTTTGGAGTCTGTTGTGAATTATTAACAGATTCTGGTAAAACCTTGTTAAATGTTGTTGCAGTAGTGCCCTCAGCTTTGTTTGCACCAGAGGCAGTGCCATTTGCACTAGTGTTCAAGATAGGAGCATTACTTAGATTCTTATAATACAGCCAAGGATCAGTTGCAGATTTTGAATTATTCTGTTGCTGACTGCTTTTGGCAGGTGCAGTATATTGAGGAAGACTTACGTTGGAATTAGCAGCATTCTTGTATAAGAGCCATGGGCCAGTGGTAGGGTTTGTGTCGTTCTGTTGCTGACTAGTCTCAGGACGTACAGTAGATTGAGAATTAACAGCACTTTGTTCAACACCAGCTGAGCTGGGAGTTGATTGGTTCTTATATACTGACCATGAGTTAGTTGCTGGTGCAGTTGAATTGGTTGGCTGCTGGTTTGAATCAGGTCCACTTTTGAACAGCAACCATGGGCCTGTTGTAGGTGTTGTATCATTCTCTTGTTGCTTAGTCTCAGCATATTGAGGTAAACTTTCGTTTGAGACTACAGCTTCTCTAAACAAAAGCCATGGGTCACTGGTCGGAGGTGTTTGGGATTTTTCACCTGGGTTGGGTGACCATGGACCGATGGTTGTGGGTGTGGTTTCGTTTACCAAGATAATTTCAGGTCTTTTGTATTGTGTACTTTCAGAATTTACGGCATCTTCTGCTTGTGTCTGAGATATGCTTGGTGGTGTACTAACGACCTCATCTACAGGAGCAGTTTGAGTTTCGGTGCTTGATGATGCCTTTTCAGGAGGAAGATACAGATTGTTCTCCTCGATCGCTTCTTTAGAGGGCGGAGAGGAAGTTGTCTCTACTGACAGGTAAGAATTGGATGTGGATGGTGGAACTTCGTCCACAAAGGTTGTAAAGTTAGTCGGAGGTAAATAAGGATTGATTTCAGGTGTTGTTTTAGGAAGTGGAGGCACAGCTGTTGTTGTACTGGACTCAGAAACAGGAGGTGGCTCATCAGTTGGTAAATATGAGTTATACTCTGTTGTTGGTGTTTCAGAAGGCAGGTAGGGGTTACTCTCGGTTGCTTGTTCCTGCCATGAGGATGACGCTGGGTATGATGATTTCTGAGAAGGGTTAGCTTCAAATGGTGACGTCTCGTTGGCTGCTGATGCATTTTGGAATTGTATCGTACTGTTTTGATTGGCAATTTTACCGAACAGATCATCGATGACTATAGGAACTAGAGTAGATGGTAAGGGAGAAGCCCCAACCGTTATCCCCGGTTGCGTTGCTGTAGGTGGTTGCACAGGTGCCGTGGGTTCCAAAGGTGCCTCAGGTCGCATTGTTGCTCCTTGTTGCACGGTTACCGCCGGTTGCATGGTTGCTCCTTGTTGCACGGTTACCGCCGGTTGCATGGTTGATCCTTGTTGCACGGTCACCGCCGGTTGTATGGTTGTTACCGGTTGTGCGGGTGTTTCCACTTGCATCGTCATACCGGGTGCAGGTTCGCTATCTGATTTAGGGACAACTGACCGAAGATAACTGTTTGAAATGTACCGTTCTGGATCTAGGTGAGAGAACAAAATCGATTTGTTAATAAGCAGAGACATAGCTGAAACAGAAGTCTATCACTGGAATTCAACCTTGAATTCGTAACCATGAAACCTCAAATGACGGGTTATTAAACTAGGGTATTAGAAAATAAAGATTAAGTCCAGTTATTTGCAAATATACGGAAGGTATGATTGTCACGTACTTTACGTGCTCTATGCTGTTAACTACTTTCATTGAAATTAAGCTTTTTTATTAGGTGGTAAAGTTAGAGACACAAAACACGTTCACGAGGATCACTGTAATATTTTTTGTAGAAGTTGGTTTTTCTTTTTGAAGATGTGTCTCAATTGATGAAATTCTTCGTGTTCGCGACCTGACATAAGATTTCACTTGTGTTCTTTGGTCAGGTTCACACTCTCCTTAATTCAAGCATAAGATAAAAATAAAGCGATATCCGTAGCAACATTTCTAATTTCAACGCATCATAAGGTGGGATATCAAAGTCAAGAAAAACAAAATAACATACTAGGCAGTGTGTTGTCGTATTCAATTGGTTTTCCAAATAGTACGACATTATCCCTCTTTGTTGTTCGTTTGTTTCTGTGATGTTTATGGTGATATTTATGATGGTGATGGTGGTGGCGGGCGTTTTCTAAAGCGCGGGGATAAAATAACAAACAAATATGAAATAGAAGAATAAGACCATTGGTGTTATACTGGTAGAATCAAGGTGTAGTATAAGTTGAAAGTGCAACCTAAGTTCAAAGTTACCTAAAAATCAAAACTAAATCCAAGGACCTTTTAAGAGCTAATACATCTACTTAAAGTCAACGAGTTTGCGAATTTTTCTGAGGAAAGTCTGCATGAAGTGTTTATCGAGGACAAAGCGTTGAGACAGCCTCCATTATTCAAACATTTGTAAGATACTTTCATACACTAACTATCAAAATATTGAGAACTTCTCAACGCCGAATGAACTATTATACCTATTTTATATCGAACAAGCCATTCTCCAGTAAAACTTTGAATCAACCGTTCTTACCTATTGGTATTGATGTGAAGCCCTCTATTAGAAAAAATGCTAATAAAAGTAAATGTATGCCATTTTGGTTCAGTCTCATCTTCGATGTTCCAAATGAACGAGATGAAAAGGAGTGAAGCTTCTAAAATAAACCAGAATTTAATAAAAAATTATATTTGAAAACAGTAACTCAGAATTAACGTTCTCTCACCAAAACCCTTAAACGATTAATCTATTCATAATAACAACCGTATGATAATGTTCTCAACTCATACAGATTTTCGTTAGCTTTATGAAGCTTTACACAAGTACGTCAAAATTAAAGACCCTCAGAAGCCCTCTACCTATACGGAAAATCAAGAGTCGATTCCTAAGATAAAGTCTGTGCAACCCGAACGAAAAGGCCGTTTTCTTCGAAGGTTGTTTCCATTAGTCATAATCATGTCATATTCTTCTTATAATTTTCATACAAAAACTCCAAAAAACAAATGTATCCATACCTTCAAATTTTTCGAAACTTCCAATTATAATCCAATTAAATCTTCAATTCCATAATTATATGAACAATTAAAATCCCTACTATAATAATTATGGTATATTTCAGTACACTATCTTTTCTAGCTATATTATAACAGGGTGTACTGTATATTTTGAGTTAAAATAGTGCAATCAAAATTTCATAAAATTTTCGAGCAATTACCTCATCGTGAGCATGACAGAAACACTTCGGTATAAAATTCGAACGAAATCTTTTGATCTCAAACACTTAAAGATCAACTTATTGGAAGTTGCATAAGAATATTTTTGGAAGCTCGAATGTGGAATGCTAGCCTTCAGTTCCTTTGTTGATAGGATTTTTGAGACAAGCAATTGTGTTATTAAATTTTCTCTACAAAGTTATGATAAAATAATGAGCAAACAATGAGAAAAATCCTAGGAAGCGGCTACTAAACGAAACGTGTTGTCAATTTCGAGAAATCTTATAGCACGTTTCGAAACGCAAGGTCGCCCATGCGTGAATTGATAGAAGCCGTAAAAATTATTCACAAACATTATAAACTGTTTGTCTAGTAAACATAAAACACTTTTTGTTTTAAATTGATCTTTATTGTTCCTCGTAAATAATTTCTAATTGGCAATTAACTCAAACAATAGCAACAGACTGCTTGTCCAAAAAAACTCTGATAATATTGCTATTAAGAGCCATTCTCTGAAAAATTCTGACAAAGTCAAGAAGTTGCGGAATTGATAGTCTCAGATTTTGCTCGTTTTTTGTTATTTTGTTGTTCAAATACAGTGCCGTAACCACAAATTTTGTATTGGGGGGGAGGGGGCCTATTTGTTGTACTAACCATGGTTGGGGCCGACGAGCAAAGAAATTTTTTTAAATTTTGACGTTCTAGGTGGCTAGAATAGCCTCCTAGAAATAGTTTTTTGTAAGTAAATAAAAGATATCCCCGCTACATTCATTCAGCAAACAGCTCAGAAAGAGATGATATTGAGATATG